>JAEQBA010003882.1:31907-50646 GCA_019434445.1 Phalangium opilio | reverse complement strand
TTAAATTTGGTCAGCCATGGTGCTATGAAGTTAGACGCAACACCATTTATTTTATAACTGAACGAAAGACGCAAAAGAATGAAATGTGCCACGCGATTCGCGCCTTATGAGGCTGTGGCTAAGGAAGTTAGAAATATTCAATCCTCACCGACATTATTTTCAAAGGCATTCAAAGCTCATTTGAAAATAGCCGAAGCCGAGGAACGAAAAGCTTTAGCCGAGAAAAAGAAGGCTCAAGCCGCTCAAGCATCTGTTGATTACAAAATGAAGAAATGGAAGTCACTAAACAGGGCATCAACGTACAACAACAATTTGCTTCTGCCATTACTTGCATGGTTCAAATTATTAACAGTCGAAAAGAAACCTAACTTGAAACAGGCTCTTTGTCAAGTGTATATTTTCTTATGTAAATACATTAAATGCCATTTTTGCCTTACTACGGTGTTCTTATAATTTAACAAGTTGAAGGATATGTATTAATTTTTCTTGTGCATTTATTCAAACCGGCGAATTAACCGTCGCTGAACTTCGGATCCCATCTTAGCCAGTTACCATCTTGATTCTCAGGCTGGGCATCATTGGGAAGTGGAATTCTATCGGCTAGTGGCAATTATTAGATTTGAAATTGCTCGTCCGGCACGCCATTCATTCGACAAATGTTGTGTAGTATGCAGCATGCACATATAATTTTTGATGCTACAGTTGGGGTGTAATGCAACACTCTGTCCTTTAGAAGACACCGAAATCTTTGTTTTAAGACACCATTCACGCATTCTATAATGTGGCGTGCTGACGCGTGCGCCATGTTTATCGACTTTCTGGCGAACCGCGTTGAGGTCTAAAGACGGGAACCATTAACCATGGTGTTAGACCGTAACCAGAATCACCTTCATATAAAGTAATCTTGACGTTAGGAACATAAATGATTTTTATATAAGGTTTAGTTTTGCCGATATAAACCAATGAGCCAAAATTTCTTATTTCGCGCCTGAGCGAAAACGGTTTTTCCAGATAGCGCGAAACTTTAGAAGTTCGGTACATATCAGAATTAAGAATAATTAGGTCATAGTCGCAAACCTAAAAAAGTAATTGTTAGACGCTCTCTAGACCCTATAAGGCACGCGTGTTTTACCAATTGTGTGTTAATGGAATGGTAGTCCTTTCGGCATACATAGAGGAACTCTCGAAACACGTCGTTGGTGGTTTTGGGAGGAACTATAGCAACCTGGGTACTATCGATTGCCCCGATTACACCAGGAAATCCGGTTTTTTTCAAAAAACTAAGTATTAATAACGTTTGGATTTCCAAATACTATGGAAGACCATTACCAACCCCCTAAGCACTAATACCTTAATTTTATAGCTACCTGTTCTACAGACGTTTTCGGAAACCTAATATATTTGGGCCATGTATTTGCTGACAATGGCATCAGTGACGTTATGGACGCATCTACTAACAGTTGGCTGGCTCACTCGTAAAAACAAGTCTTTGCCCGATTCCTAGTTGATAGGAGCCAAGCGTAAAATCTTAGGGCAATTAGTACCTGTTCATTTAGGTTACATTAACTTTTATAAAGAAATTTATATGTTATATTAGTTCTGTTCTATTTTAGTATCCACTGGAATAGCAGTCCTCCTAATACCCGAAGGAGTGTCATTAAGTTCTTCGCATAATTGTATGACAAGGTGATGGGGCAACCGAAACAATGCGCGGAACATTATATCTCCTAATTCAAAAGCCTGAGATTTATCGCGGATAACGCGTTGACGTGCTTAACATCGTTTTCATTCTTCTTCAGCAACGCGAAGATTTTCTAGCCGCATTAATCGGTAGGCCATAACTTTGAAACTTATTTGAAATTACCGCCAAAAAATACTAATGCTTCAAGCGCCATCTATTAGTGTAGAAGTGTCTTTGAATTTGAAATTGAAATAGGCTTAACAATTTAGACCGTAAGTCCCAAACGGATGCCTTCGAGGTCACGAAAAGTTAACGTTTACCGTTACCGTTAAGTTTTCGTCCAAAAAGCTACAGAATAGACTTTTTCACCAAACGGCTTACAGAATAGGGTCCCAGGGATGGAAAGAGGCTCTTTTCCAAGGAGAGGTCAATTTTGGGGGAAACTCTTAAAGGATGTCACACTCGAAATGATGTCGCCTTCTCGAGAGGACTGAGTTTTATAGGGAAACAGGTGTACTCTATTTAGGGGGATAAAGGTCACCTTCCGATCATTCTCAAACTTTCTCTGTTTATCCAAGTTTCTCTTTTTGAGGCGATATATTTCTAAGCAACTTTGAAGGAAAATTGAAAGTTACGAAGTTTTTGAAGAAAATAAATAAAAAATCGTTAGAAACCCATCGTTAAAATTAAAACAAGAAGTTTAGGAATGGTCTGTTTGTTTCGAAAGTGGGCTTGGTTTTGCCCTCCCGCATCTTGACCCCAAAATAATAAAAGACGCAATTGACCATTAGAGAAAAAAATCCAAATTAATTTTTATTAAATCATTGGAAGAACGGGTCCGTCCCTGGCCTGGCCAAGTTAAGATGAGGTTAGGTTGGGGTTGGTTAGGTTAGGTTAGGTTAGGTTAGGTAAGGTTAGATAAGGTTAGGTTTTGTTAGGTTAGGTAAGGTTTGGGACGGGGACCTTGGGTTTGAAATTAACATAATCTCCATTTAAATTAAACGAAAATTAAACTTAACAAATAACATTTGATATAAATGGCGTATTATAGATGGCCGCGCGTCATTGAATCCCTGGAATAAACATTGAGCTTTGTAATTGAACTAAAAATATAAAATGAAATTGGAAATTTTTAGCAAGGGAAGCCAATTTGGTTTTTGGTGGAAAACAACAGTTTTTGGGTTTACGAGAATTTCACTATAATTGTGTTTAAAAGATAATTGTTCAAATGAAGAGTTGACTTGTTTATAGCTCAATAATATTCTTAAGAAAAATCCATATCGACAACTACACAGAAAAAAAAGTGTTTAAGTTAGCAACATCTGAACATGTTATAAAGTTAAATATTGGTGTCAGGTAATGTTTATTGCTTCAATGTTGATGTCTAATTACATCTCTGTTTCTCTATAAGGATCCTTAAAATGTGTTTCAAATAGAAACACTTCTTATTTTATCACGTTTAAGAGGTAAACACAGAATAATCTTAACACTAAGCTAAACATCAACGTTTGCCAGATGTTATTTAATGTAACATGTTTTTAATACGTTGGTATACACTTCAAGTAAAGTAAAACGGCTGGCTTAAAGTATTTTCATAAAGAATATAACATCAAAAATAAATCAATATTAGCAATTTGTTTTATTATGTCATATTTTGCTGATTTATTACTATTTCGTTCTTATAATCCTTAGTTCTAAAATAAAAATTTAGAAAATGTTTGGATCTAGTGTTCATTTTACGTAGGCCGGAAATTGTTTTAAGTTAATTTAATTTACATTCCATCGGGAAAAACCCAAAGTGCGGGTTTTTCGGTGCGATGGGATTGTCCCATTGAACAGCATCGTAAATCCGCCAAAGTGAGGGTTTTACGGTCGAATGGGATTCGGCGCAATGCTACTGAAGTGTTTAAATAAAGCTAATTTGAAGTTCAATGGAAATGTTTTGTTTACCCACTAGAAGCGGCACGGGTTTTTCTGAAAACAATGTATCTTACATTGCAGGAATTATTTCAACCTATGTATTTAAACCGACGCAGGTCGTAACACCATTCGAAATATTTCAAGATAAACCTCCAAATATCTTTAAAACTAAGCTTATAAACCCTTAAACACGATAGGAAGCTAAGCTTATAAACCTTTAGTCATGTTTAAAACCTAAACATGTAATCCTGAAAATATGTTATACAACTAGGCATATAATCGTGTAAACACGTCTTGTTACTAAGCATTATAATATAATAACATGACATATACCACCTTAAACATGTTTAAATACTAGATATGACAAGCGATCAACACATTTTGAACCTAAACATAAGGTGTTGCAAACCTAAACACCATTCTTACTTAAACATGAGTGTTTTTAAACATCATAAAATATCTGTTGCATTTTCGTGTTTAGGCAAGTGTTTAGTTTCTAAACACTTTTTTTTCTGTGTATGATGATGTTCTTTGTCTTCAATCAGATCTTACAAAGCTTGCGACTTGGTCAGACCTCAATGGTTTATCATTTAATGAACGAAAATCTATGGTTTTAACAATACAGAAAAGCAAATCTGACCCCCAATCTCCGTCCCCGTACTGTATTTCAGGACATAACATTCAACGAGTAAATGAGTGTCGGGACCTCGGCATTCAAGTTTCACATGACCTTAAATTTCATTCACACATCAAAAAAACATGCGGTCGTGCAAATGGCCTTCTGGCAACTATTAAAGCCAACTTTCCAAAAATTTCTAGCACCCTCCTCTCTCGCCTCTTTGCGTGTTATGTCCGTCCCATACTAGAATTTGGTAGTCAGATTTGGAATCCCAACATGGCCCAAGATATACATCTCCTTGACAATGTCCAAGGTCGTGCTTCGCGCATCCCATCAACCTTGAAACACCTCTCGCGACAGGCAAGACCTGATTCTTTAGGCTGGTCTTCCCTTTCGCTTCGCCGGACCTATCTAGACCTCACTTGCCTCTTTAAAACCCTACACCGCCAAGGTCAGACCTGTCTTTACTACTGCCCCCAAAGCCCATATGACTCAAGGGTACGTTCATAAACTTTTTCTACGTCAATCCCACAAAGACCCTTTGAAGCATTCCTTCTTCAGGAGGACTATACCCATCTGGAACTCCCTTCCTAACGAAGTGGTGTCCCAACCCACTCTTCCCCTCTTTAAATTCAAACTACGCAAGTTTCTTAAAATTTAACTCGAATGAAGGGAAAGTAATCCACCACTCCCTATCTATTCTTTATTATCGGTGTACTATTTAGTTACTTTATGTTCGTTAGATTGGAGCTGTAAGGCGTCATAGCCCTAGCTCGACAATTAAATGGAGCAAAAAAAAGCGTTCGTCAATATGCCAGGCCTGAGGCTAACAAGGAAATGTAAAGAGTACTAACATAAGGACCTTGGCTGGGATTCACTTATGTGCTTTCCGAATGTGTCTGTTATATCAGAAGGGGATAATGGAAGAAGGACGACACTCTATATCCTCTTAATGCTTTATGTAACATGAATCTTCCCAGACTGACCCCCCTTTTGTTTGCTCCCTCGCTCATCAAACTTAATTCAGATGGCATCGCACCGTAAGGTGAATTCCATAACTATTTGGTACTAAATCCTCAGCCATCAACCACGCCGAAACCGCGTTTTGACGTGGGACAAAAAAAAATTCCGTTTAGTAACCTTGCTCCAAATGTTGGAAAAGATGTTGGGAAGAATCATGTCACAATTACCCGCTTTGTGGTGGTAATAATCTAGCGGGGGGTGCTGATTAGCCCACCTCCAGCTAGGTGCAGCGCCAAATTGAATGTTCTGAAATGTCTGTATACCCACGGGATCCAATGGGAAATGGCGAAGGAATGATGGACATAAGAGGGGTGGGGCTTACTTGTCCACTGACACCAGCGTAAGAGTAGAAGAGTAAAATGTCGCTACTTATGCCTTCTTATGGTATATTTTTCTTCTTGCGAGTGAAATACACACTGAAATGTATTAATGTTTTACTAAGGTTTTGGGAATTGCGCTTTTATTAAGAGGTATCCTGGAAATGGTATTGAAGTATTTTATTTTTATATATATAAGCATTTTAAAAAGCTTTGCGTTATTACATATTGAATAATGGTTGTCTAATAATACCACTAGAGAAGCCGGTTATTCAATCAAATTTCATGGCCAAACAACTAAAGTACAATTGCGAATCATTAATCTATCGACAAAATTGACTTTGGTGCTTAATGGACTCTTAACGCTTTGGTCCCATTGAACCGAATTGCCATTCGACAGAAGGGTTTGTTTTTTGTGGTGTCCCATTCGACCGAACGTAGCCAAAAGGTGCGATTTTATTTATAATATAGTCCCATTGAACCGAAACTTTATAGAACTGGAAGAAGACCTAGTGTGTGGTTTTGCATTAAATATACCGGGTGGAAGCATTCGCCGGCGTCCAGTCAAGATCTGCTCCAAAAGCATTGATGAAATGCAGCTAAAAATGGTAAGGTATTTACAGGCGCCATTACAGAAATTAAAAGAGAAGTCGCAATCTTTGACTGAAAACAGCTATGCAGTGTATGCCACCGACATTTTAATTGTGCATAATGAAATAACAAACTGTTTCTAACGTAAATGTTCGAAAGTCCGTCCGTCGACATTCACACATTGGCGACAGCGTATTGCCCAGTTTTCTCTTATGCGAGCTAGCATATCGGGCGAAACAAGGGCAGCAGCTTCTAGGACCTTTGCAGAAAGGTTTCCCAACCGATCACATCCGGACCATCGCGTGATTTTAAATGCGCTAGACTAGATTTCTTGAGAGAGGCACGGTGGTTCCACACAATGTCCCAGTGCGAGATCGACATCCTGAGCCACGTGTACGAAGGGTTGGACGTGGGGCGGCCAGACGAATTGAAGTAATAAGGCGTATTGCGGAAAATCCCCATACTAGTTCAAGGGCCATCGGAGCAGAATTAAATTGTTCCCATACGGAGCTATTAATAATTCTGCATGGAGAGGCATTTCATTCTTACAAAATCCACCTTCACCAACACATCAAACCACCGTGATTTCAAGTGATGAGTGCACATTTTACCGGGACGGTACAGTGAACCGTGAGTAGTATAGACCCACATTTCGTACCTCCGTAGGTGTAGAATGTAGGTGTAGAATGTCAAGGTCACTGTGTCAATGACCTATGACGTCAATATGCCACCCCCCCCAGGGAAACTCCCGAGCGCCCCCTCGCGGGAAAACTTGCGCGCCCCCTCGCGGGAAAACTCGCGCGCCCCCTCGCGGGAAAACTCGCGCGCCCCCTCGAGGGGAAACCCGCGCGCCGCCTCGCGGGAAACTCGCGAAACACTGCGCGGGAAAACACCTGTCAGTCTCTTCTACAACTGTATCTGTGACGTCATTGGCGGGAAAACACCGCGCGCCGCCTATTGGGAAATTCCTGTCAGTCTCTTCTACAGCTGTATCTGTGACGTCATTGATAAGAGAGAGATAGCTTTAAACGTACATTGACAAGGGTTAAATCTTCTACAACTGTATCTGTGACATCATTAATAAGAGACGAGAATGGATAGCTTGAAACGTACATTGACAAGGGTTAAATCTTCTACAATTGTGACGTCATTGATAAGAGACGAAGATGAATGGATAGCTTTAAACGTACATTGACAAGCGTTAAATAGAAAATCTTTCTTTGAGAAAGTGTAATTATGGAAAATAAGTTAAGCCGAGTGTATTATAACAGTGAAAGTCCTCTCAGTTACGGTAGCGCAAAGAAATTGAAACAAGGAGTGAAAAATGTTTCGAAGAAAAAAATAAAGACATGGCTTCAGTCTCAGCCAAAATATACCATTCATAAATCAAGGAGGATATACTTTCCAAGAAATCGTACTTACGTTACAACAGCCAGTGAAGTATTTCAGTGCGACTTGATCGATCTACGAAATCTTAAAAAATATAATAAAGGGTTTCAATATATTCTAACTATTATTGATATCCTATCAAAATATGCTTGGAGTCTTCCTTTGAAAAATAAAACTAGTAAAGAGGTTTTGAAAGCTTTGCGGAGAGTTATTAAAGAAAGAAAGCCGTTACGAATTAATGTTGATCAAGGTAGTGAATTTTTATCAAAATTGTTTAAAGATTATTTAAGAAAAGAGGGAATAAGTCTTTATACTAGTGTAGGTGCAATTAAATGCGGAGTAATTGAAAGGTTTAATAGAACTTTAAAGGATAAAATCTTCAAGTTGTTAACTAGAACGAAGAAACTAAATTACATTGATGCCTTACCAAAAATAATGAAATCCTACAATGCAACTGTACATTCAAGTACTGGTTTCGCTCCTGTTATGTCAATGAGAAGAAATTCCACCACAGAATTTGTATTAGTCTTAGACGTCGATATGATGCCCAACGATAACCTCCACGAAATGTTCCTGGAGTATGCCTGAGAAAATAGGCTCTTTCTCGAATCTCGAAAAGATGATTAAACTGTTTACGTTGTACCCGCATTCGAAATGAAAGAAATAGCCCAAATACCCAAGGATAAAACGGACAACGTTTGGAAATGATGGACGCCCACCTCTTTTACATCGAGCTTTGTTGGAAATGTCAGAAACATATTGACTACGAAGTCTGGTATTGAAAATCAATGACTTATAAGTTAGCTGTCATTTTTGAAGTCTTGTGAAGAGATCCTTGGGAACCTTTCTTCTTCAGCAGAAATTCAGCGCCTTATCATGATGAAAGGTTTAGACAATATGGCTTTAATCGTATAAGTCAAGTAAGACCAAGATACCACCGTGTATAGAAAGAAGAAACCATCGATAATTAACCCATTGATTAATATCTTTGCAGGTTTGCGAATTACACGTTGTAGGATACAAATTTTCAGTTTCAAATAACGCTTTTGTCATCCATAAGGGCCTGAAAATGGCCAACTCATTCCATAAAGAAAAGGAAACCGATCAAGAAAAGAACCGTATCTTATTTCGACAGTTCAAAACTGAACTAAAGGAAAAATATCCAGACTCCTCCAGGAGGTGCTACTGATCTCGGAGCTTCCATTTACATGAAAAATATAAAACGTACAAAAAAGAAGTAATTTATCAGGTTAGTTTTAAAGAGTAAGTAAAAAGAAAATCAAATCTACCTTACATTGTGTATAAAAACAATGGTCCCGGAAGCTTTGGAACAGATTTTGGCTGTTATGAAAAAACTGTCTCCATTGAGGAACTATATTTAGATAATATAGGAGTTAAATGGTGTATATTCGTACAAGTTATTCTTATAATTACGTGATTTAATGTAAAGATTTGTATTTTAAAATAGGGATTTTGCCCATAAACTTGCATTGGTTTTGATAAGTAATCCAAATGTACCTTTTCATACTTTGGACCTATCAAATAACCTAAAAGAAGATAAAGGTAATATATTTACTAACGAAAAAAGATATTTCAAAGACAAATAAATAACAACAATAGCTCTTCATTGTATTTCTTAATGAAATATCTCTTGTCAATTTAATTGTAAAGAAAAACAGAAAATAAATGTTACCAATAAAAATTGTGGTGAACTTTTTATGAGGATATTATTTCTGCATTTTTCATAATAACGCTGAACTGCCTATCTGTACGAGGTTGAATTCAGGGTTCGTACAAACCTGGGAATCTGGGAAAACTAAGACAAATAAATAACTTTCAAAAATTCAGTGTTTTTTCTTCTTGGCAGTCTAGTGTAAACATGTTTTACTGCGTCTGTATACGATTGACATGTGGGGATTCTGACAATCTTTTCACCCACATAGTGGGGACCCGACTTACATGTGGGGACATTTTAAAGTCCTCACATGTAAGTAATTAGATAAATGATATAATTAGACTAATTAGAGCCCAAATTAATTTTTTTAAAAAAGTCCCCACTTGTAAGGTACTTGGTCTTTTCACATTACAAGTGGGGACCATGGAAATTAACACATATCCGAGAGATGTCGCCAGAGGTTTTCACACACCCGGGTACCCAGTTGTACGAAATGAGGACCATATGGTCTCTTCGGCGTACATGTGGGGGCTCAAAAATGGGTTTTCATTAAAATAAGCACAGATAGATGTCGCTACTTTAGAAATACAAAATATACATTATTCAGCGATAACAATATAAAATCTTGTATCTCACAGACCGAACGGTGATTTTTTCATAATTTAATTACACTTGACGTACGAAAACTACTTTTCCTAATTCTTTAGGCGTCATTAAATTAACTTCGTTTAAAACATTAACTCGATTTAAAAAACTGTATGTCCCCAGATGTACATTAAAAAGATGGCCAAGTTCCCCACATTTTAAAATGGGACTAACGTTACATATAATGTAAATTTCATCATAATTATCAATATTTTAATTAAAAAAAGTGAATTAAAATGAATTTTGAAAACATGTATATTAACGACCCCACTTGTCCGTTGAAATGACAGCGAAGGTCCCCACTTGTAAAATTATCTAGTTTAAAAAAATATCTTCAAATATTTGAAGGAACCGTAAAAATCCTATTTCTAAAATTTCATCATAATAATCTACATTTTAATTACAAAAGTATAATATACATGTATTTAGAAAATGTGTGTATAAAAGACCCCACTTGTCTGTTGAAATGACAGCCAAGGTCCCCACTTGTAAATTTATCGAGTGTGAAAAATTATCTTGAAATACTTGATGTAACCATATAGGCTTTGACACTAATTCAAAATCTAAAAATTTATACACAAATGTCCCCAGATATATGGTAGGAAGATGGTTTAGGTCCCCACTTGTAAACCTGAAATTGGCTCAAAACTTAAAAGTTAAGCTAGAAATAGGACTGATTACATAAATTTCATTCTGATAATCAATATTTTAACTATAAAATTATAATATACATGAAATTTGAAAATGTGTGTTTAAAAGACCCCACTTGTCAGTTGAAATGACAGTGAAGGTCCCCACTTGTAAATGTATCGGGTGTGAAAAATGAAATACTTGATGGAATCATATAGGCTTTGAAACTAATTCAAAATCTCTTAATTTATACACAAATGTCCCCAGATATAAGGTAGGAAGACGGTTTAGGTCCCCACTTGTAAATTTATCGAGTGTGAAAAATGAAATTGAAATACTTGATGGAACCATATAGGCTTTGACACTAATTCAAAATCTAATAGTTCATACACAAAAGTCCCCAGATATAAGGTAGGAAGACGGTTTAGGTCCCCACTTGTAAACCTGAAATTAGCTCAAAACTTAAGTGTTAAGCTAGAAATAGGACTGATTACTTAAATTTCATTCTGATAATCAATATTTTAACTATAAAATTATGATATACATGAAATTTGAAAATGTGTGTTTAAAAGACCCCACTTGTCCGTTGAAATGACAGTGAAGGTCCCCACTTGTAAATTTATCGAGTGTGAAAAAAGAAATTGAAATACCTGATGGAACCATATAGGCTTCGACACTAGTACAAAATCTAATAATTTATACACAAATGTCCCCAGATATAAGGTTGGAAGACTGTTTAGGTCCCCACTTGTAAACCTGAAATTAGCTCAAAACTTAAGTGTTAAGCTAGAAATAGGACTGATTACTTAAATTTCATTCTGATAATCAATATTTAAACTATAAAATTAAAATATACATGAAATTAGAAAATGTGTGTTTAAAAGACCCCACTTGTCTGTTGAAATGACTGTGAAGGTCCCCACTTGTAAATTTATCGATGTGAAAAATGAAATTGAAATACCTGATGGAAATATATAGGCTTTGACACTAATTTAAAACCTTATAATTTATACACAAATGTCCCCAGATATAAGGTTGGAAGACGGTTTAGGTCCCCACTTGTAAACCTGAAATCAGCTCAAAACTTAAGTGTTAAGCCTTTCAAAGGTCCGATTACCTAAATTTCATTATAATAATCAATATTTAAACTATAAAATTAAAATATACATGAAATTAGAAAATGTGTGTTTAAAAGACCCCACTTGTCTGTTGAAATGACGGTGAAGGTCCCCACTTGTAAATTTATCGAGTGTGAAAAATGAAATTGAAATACTTGATTGAACCATATAGGCTTTGACACTAATTTAAAACATAATAATTTATACACAAATGTCCCCAGATATAAGGTTGGAAGACTGTTTAGGTCCCCACTTGTAAACCTGAAATCAGCTGAAAACTTAAGTGTTAAGCATTTAAAAGGTCTTATTACCTAAATTTCATTATAATAATCAATATTAAAACTATAAAATTAAAATATACCTGAAATTAGAAAATGTGTGTTTAAAAGACCCCACTTGTCTGTTGAAATGACGGTGAAGGTCCCCACTTGTAAATTTATCGAGTGTGAAAAATGAAATTGAAATACCTGATGGAACCATATAGGCTTCGACACTAGTACAAAATCTAATAATTTATACACAAATGTCCCCAGATATAAGGTTGGAAGACAGTTTAGGTCCCCACTTGTAAACCTGAAATTAGCTCAAAACTTAAGTGTTAAGCTAGAAATAGGACTGATTACTTAAATTTCATTCTGATAATCAATATTTAAACTATAAAATTAAAATATACATGAAATTAGAAAATGTGTGTTTAAAAGACCCCACTTGTCTGTTGAAATGACTGTGAAGGTCCCCACTTGTAAATTTATCGAGTGTGAAAAATGAAATTGAAATACTTGATTGAACCATATAGGCTTTGACACTAATATAAAACATAATAATTTATACACAAATGTCCCCAGATATAAGGTTGGAAGACTATTTAGGTCCCCACTTGTAAACCTGAAATCAGCTCAAAAATTAAGTGTTAAGCCTTTAAAAGGTCCGATTACCTAAATTTCATTATAATAATCAATATTAAAACTATAAAATTAAAATATACCTGAAATTAAAAATGTGTGTTTAAAAGACCCCACTTGTCTGTTGAAATGACGGTGAAGGTCCCCACTTGTAAATTTATCGAGTGTGAAAAATGAAATTGAAATACTTGATGGAACCATATAGGCTTTGACACTAATTCAAAATCTAATAACTTATACACAAATGTCCCCAGATATAAGGTAGGAAGACGGTTTAGGTCCCCACTTGTAAACCTGAAATCAGCTCAAAACTTAATTGGTAAGCTAGAAATAGGACTGATTACTTCAATTTCATTCTGATAATCAATATTTTAACTATAACAGAAAAAGTTTCTTGTATTAGAGTGAGTTATTAAAGTCTTTGTGAGAGGAGGATTTATTTTGTTGTTTTTTTTGCCTGTGGATTTATAGACTTATATACTTTGTTCCAGTATTGGTTATCAGCAGTGGCTTTCAGCACAAGCAAAACTAGGTCTCTATGTAACGACGAACAAATATTTTGTTTCATTATACAGAATATCGCGTTTTAAAATCCTAAATATCAGTATTGCTTTCTTCTGTTGGCAGTACGCAAAAACCTACCTCCCATAGAGACCTAGCATTGCTCGAACTGACCATCGAAGCTGGAACAGTGTATATATCGCGTCAGCTGCCGTCGGTGGTAAGGAGTAGAGCGAGGGGTTGGATATTTTGGATAAAATGTAGGGGATTTCGAAATCCAATTTGATTTCTTCGTGTATCGTTTGATTTCGTCGGATTTTGATTCATTTCAAGATTCGATAAATTCCCACGGATTTCGTCGGATTATATTTCCACGGATTTTGAGGTATTTCCTGTGATTTCCTCGTATTTTCAGATTTTTCTGTTGATTTCGTTGGATTCTGAGATTTTTTCTTGGATTTTGTGATTGTTTTAATGAATTTCGCGATGTCTTTACTGATTTTGTGATTTTTTAATGATTTTTTTATTTGTTTTTTCTTTACTGATTTTCTGATTTCGTTATTTCGTTACTGATTTCGGATTTTTGTAAAATTTCGAAATCAGCGAAATAAGTTTGATTTCATTCCGGATTTCTGATTTTGTTATTGATTTCTTATTTCTTAAGTTGGATTTCGTGAATGACCGACCCCTCGGAGTCGCCTATCCTATAGCGAGAAAAAAATTTCCTCACGCGTTTATGATTTCACAACAAAACGAGAGGAGAGGAGAATCTCGTCTGGTTGCCATCCATTATGACAGTGCAGAGAATGTAGGGGAGAATTATACACCTTCTGTTTTGTTCTGCCAACTACTGTTGGTTCTTTACATGTACATGAAAGAAACAGATGAAAATCGGGTTCGGGGTAGGAGTGTTGTTCAAAGACTGGTAAAAAGGAGACAGAAGTAGATTACCGTGGCGCGAAAAGTTTATTTTTGAATTTTGCCTCTGATTTCCAGAAATCTTATGGTTGAAATGTATTTATTATTATCTGGGAGAGTTTCTAATTGTGTTTGATAAGGCTAAATATGTTTAAAATTATATTAACGGCTTGTTGAAAATAAAATTTAACATAGAGTTGTAGCTTTAAGTTCATTTACTTCTGACAAGAAAATCTACGTGACGAATTGTAGGCGGATTTATATATAATGATAATGCATGAAAGGGATAAAATAGATCGGATAACAGAGACAGATAGCATCACTTGACGTGGGGCCTTTGGGACTTGGGCTAAATATATTTTTAAAAGTGGACAAGAAAATTTCACTCTTCGTTTCTCTTTGGGTACATTATGGGTTACTATACCGAAGGTTTACGAATAACTAAAAACGTGGACGTGGTCATGTGGTACACTGCAGGCTTGTGTTATGTGACTTAAGAGTCGCGTACAAGTGTCTTCATCGTTATCGGCGTTAATCTCTGTTGAAAAGGAGAATTAATTGTTGCAACTAATTGGAAGAATAGGAACTTGGCAATTCGGGCTTAACTCCGCCCCCAGCGCCATTATGGTATGTTTTTTAACAGAATGAAAGCTATATAAGCCCCTCCTCCTGGTAGGTTTTTAGCACTACTGAAGGTAGACTGACGTTGCATGATGTAGTACTGCCAAGTCCCTATTATGGGTTTGATATAGCTTCTGGAAGGCTTCTGGTTTGTTCGCATTTATTTTGCAATTCCTTCACAACATGTTAATTTTGGACTAATTACACAAATTTAAAATAATCCTAATTAAAGTGTCGTTTAAATGGAAACTGGTTCCAAGCGTAATTTGAATTACCGCAGACATTTGTGAGATATCAAGGTTAGATTAATTACTTTTAGATGAAAACAGTGGGGAAGTTATTTTGTCTCGGTTATGACAGCTAATCCACCTTAATCCCAATCGTCTTAAGTTGGGGCTATCTCGGGATTCTTGGAGGGGATTAACTGGAAGAAAATTAAGAAATTCGTCTGTGGTATGTTACAGTAGCAGCCGACAGACGAATTTCTTCCCGTGCCTCTCCTCCAAGGCGGGCGTATTCGGTGTTGGGATTTTACGGTTTACCGTTCTAGCTACCTCTCTCGTCTAGCTCTTTCCATTGACGTCATACGTGGGCGCCAAAGAATACGCGAGCTGTCTTATATGAGATATAAAGTTTGTATGTCCGGAAAATGGTGAACGACATTAAAGACCGCTATATACGTGTAAACACGAAGGTTTTTTTCCATTCAAAATTGCTAATGTTCACCGTTATTTAGGATAATTATAATGTACCCATAGTAGACCTATATTTAAAATGAAAAAACCAAGTATTTTGTAACTAATTTTATTTCAAGTAGTAACTTTTTTCATTTTAATTTTATCATCGTCAGCTTTGGTTTGTTTTGAAAGGTGATGGCAATAATTCATTCTTATAATAGTTCGTAGATTTGTAAAACCTTACATTAAATTAAAAGTTCATGAAGTAAATAATATTTACCTTTCAGAAAGAATTAGTCTGAAAGCAACTAAAGGCGAAGCGCAACGCGCCGTTACCAGAGAGAATTTAGAAGGGGAGTGGAAGGGGTGGTTTGGAATGTAGCGCAACGTCGTATGCTAAACGTTATCTAGGCAGGTCAATTTCCGGTATGATGCGTTTGTAACAGAGATATTTTAGAACACGTGACCGGAAACTCGCCTACCCCAAAAAGCTCAACGCGACATCTTGTTTGGGCGTCATCACGTTTAATAGAGTCAAGGGGGGGCCTTCCACTCCCCTTCTAAATTCTCTCTGCCGTTACCGCCTAAGATTTGAATTTATAACGGATAATCGGCCTCGCCCTAAACCATTGAAAGTTAGGTAGGGGTGAAGAAGAAAGGGGGTATACAATTTTCGAAGTAGAGAGACGTTTTCTCTCTCTGTCTCTGGACGCAGCTAACGCGGATACTTGTTTCTCGCCCACGTAAGACGTCATAGTAAGGGAAAAAATTACTAGAGCCCCCCTACTACAAAAAGGAGAATCTCCCGCTTACCACCCCTGAAGGATGCTCCGACCTAATAATGCGAAGCGTAGACCTTGTACAGACCTTGCCTCTCCTCCACGAATCACAAGATAAGCCTATTTTCTGGCGATAGGGAATAAGGTGGATCATAAGTTAATAAGTTATTTTCCGTAAGTATGAAACTTATGCTAGAGACTTACTGAGAGCTATCGAGATGGACGCTAGAATTGAGTACACTCGGTTTTCCAGTCCATCTTTCTATTTAGTCTGTGTTAAGCCTTTGTCAACGTCACTTCAACACAAGCTCTCAGTAACCAGTGACAAACTTATGGAACATATCTTATGACCTTATGGTGGATTGAAAATATTAATTAGTAATATTCGTATTCATAATAATTAGGAAAATTGAAGCGTTTAAATAGTTTTTAAAGCCATAATTAATTACTTGAGACTCAATCGCAATCAGTGCCTACAGATGGAAAGTTCAAACAGAGAGCTTCGAACGGTATGAGTCGTAGGATTTAAAAGTATTGTAATAAATGCCGGCGCGATTTATCTATTATGAATAATTGAGGATCCTACCTTTATTTTCTACTATATTTTCACTCTGGAAAATCTAGATGTATGAATAGACAAAAAGGGTAGAAAACACTTTGTTTCAATCGTATTTAGAAACTGTGGGTTAAATATTTAATAGGCTTCTTTTTAAGTAATTGTTCAAATTACAAGGGAGGTAAATTAAAAGAACTAAGGCAATTTTAAAGCAAAATATTTAGTGGTTACAAATAATTTTTTTTCAAGCCATTTTTTATTTTGAAATGTCGATAAATTTGGGAATGAAAACACCGTTATAAAGAAATTTGTTATAAATAAGTAAAACAACGTTAATAAAATACAATGCCAAACCAATTCTTCTCGAAATTTTTTGCAATATTATTCGCATTTAGCTTCTTAAAATCTCTAGTCTTAAATTGATATGTTCTAGCATCACAGAATTAATTAAGGTTTCTCTTATTAGCCTGTAATAATGAAAAGCTTCAATAGTAGGAAGATTTTTAGGGTAATCGCGCTAGTGAAAATTGTTTGTATCTTTCAAAATCTCAAAAAAACATGAATACCTTTAATATGTTAATTTCTTGCTGAGCTGTGCTAATTAACTGGCAACTAAATAATTATAAATAGCAATTAGAAAAATGGTTTTGAACTAATTAATTAGCCAATTAGCAATAAGACATAAAATAGTTAAATTCAATGATAAATTAGTCATCTATTTTTCAAGTAATAAATTACAATTCCAATTTCTAATTATTTACCTGTATTAAGGTCAAAAAACTGCAAGTAACAAATAACGCCTTAAAAGTGCCCATAGACTTCCTATTCCGCCTTTGGTAATGCATTTACCTTATTTTTAACAGTTTAAAGAACATAATAATACATTCATAATCTTTATCCTTTAATTATAGCATATACTTAAGACTTTGCTCTCTCCGTTGCTTTAAATGAAGATTGAAAACTATAGCATTTCCAGTTCAAATATTCTTCATATTTAATTTAAATTTCCTCAAATTTGACGAACTAGACCTTATTTTACTTACCAAAATTTTTAAAGGTTCAAATAAGTATTTTTTTATGTTCAACATACCAAATAATGCTTATATTCAAGTAGTTATATTTGTCTGTTTAAATGAATCAAACAATTTTATTTTCTACTAAAGAAAACCAATACCTTAACATCAGATTGCACTTTATTACCACCGATGAATTATTAATTTATATATATTTAACTGTGATAACTATAACCAACTGTATTTTTATATATATATATATATATGCTTTATTACTCTTATATACAATTACTGTGAAAATTATAACCATTTGTAGTACAAGGCGGTAAACTCTGACTTTATGTAGCAAACAACAAATAAATAAAACATATGAATAATTCTTGGTGGCGTCAATGAATAACTTTACGGTTGCATATGTCAAGCTTAAAATTCAATGCTAATATCTGCAGGCAGTCTTGGATTTGCATGTTTTGCCAAGATTGTTTTTTTCCAAGAGCTTTCCATATTACATAAACTGATTATCTTCAGGAATCTGAAAGATTTCAACGATATTTTCGAAGCCTTCTCGTAGATTATTTTTTACATCGATAACTGACAAGCGTAATAAATCTTATTCCTACTAAATTAAGGAAAATTGTAATCATTTTAGTGTTTAAAAAGCCAAATTTTGTAGCTTACTTCCTAAGCCTCGTTCCTTAACTTTAAGCGGACGTCCAGAATGCCAGAACACAGCCCACCCGATCACTTCTCTTCCTCGACCTGAGCAGGCTAGGAAATAAGACAAGTTTACTGGTAAAAAACCACTTTATTAATAGCTCAGACCATCTTTAATTCCTATTTATTAAAAAAATAATGTATGGGAACCACTATAATTATTTTCATATTAACACAAATTTCGACTCCAGGAGTCCAGTTGTACATTTTTGTAAACAGTGCTAGGCTGAGAGAATAGAGAGAGGTTTGGAATGGAGACCAGCCCACCAGATCACGCTTCTACCCCGTCTGCACTTCATGGTGTCCAGGGGCAAGAGTGGGAAATATGGCTGTTGCACAAGTTAAAAAATTGCCTGGTCCAGTTTAAAGATTAAATTGGAGTGGGATCAGTGATCCACGGTACCACTAAGAAAATTCCTGGGTAACCAGAATGCACACATTAACTCAATT
>JAEQBA010003882.1:0-31894 GCA_019434445.1 Phalangium opilio | reverse complement strand
AACAACAGACAAGTGGGGTCTTTTAAACACACATTTTCTAATTTCATGTATATTTTAATTTTATAGTTTAAATATTGATTATTATAATGAAATTTAGGTAATTGGACCTTTTAAAGGCTTAACACTTAAGTTTTGAGCTGATTATAGATTTACAAGTGGGGACCTAAACCGTCTTCCAACCTTATATCTGGGAACATTTGTGTATAAATTATTAGATTTTGTATTAGTGTCGAAGCCTATATGGTTCCATCAGGTATTTCAATTTCATTTTTCACACTCGATAAATTTACAAGTGGGGACCTTCACAGTCATTTCAACAGACAAGTGGGGTCTTTTAAACACACATTTTCAAATTTCATGTATATTATAATTTTATAGTTAAAATATTGATTATCAGAATGAAATTTAAGTAATCAGTCCTTTCTAGCTTAACACTAATGTTTTGAGCTAATTTCAGGTTTACAAGTGGGGACCTAAACCGTCTTCCAACCTTATATCTGGGGACATTTGTGTATAAATTATTAGGTTTTGAATTAGTGTCAAAGCCTATATGGTTCCATCAAGTATTTCAATTTCATTTTTCACACTCGATAAATTACAAGTGGGGACCTTCACAGTCATTTCAACAGACAAGTGGGGTCTTTTAAACACACATTTTCTAATTTCATGTATATTTTAATTTTATAGTTTAAATATTGATTATTATAATGAAATTTAGGTAATGGACCTTTTAAAGGCTTAACACTTAAGTTTTGAGCTGATTATAGATTTACAAGTGGGGACCTAAACCGTCTTCCAACCTTATATCTGGGGACATTTGTGTATAAATTATTAGATTTTGAATTAGTGTCAAAGCCTATATGGTTCCATCAAGTATTTCAATTTCATTTTCACACTCGATAAATTTACAAGTGGGGACCTTCACAGTCATTTCAACAGACAAGTGGGGTCTTTTAAACACACATTTTCAAATTTCATGTATATTATAATTTTATAGTTAAAATATTGATTAACAGAATGAAATTTAAGTAATCAGTCCTATTTCTAGCTTAACACTAAGTTTTGAGCTAATTTCAGGTTTACAAGTGGGGACCTAAACCGTCTTCCAACCTTATATCTGGGGACATTTGTGTATAAATTATTAGATTTTGTATTAGTGTCGAAGCCTATATGGTTCCATCAGGTATTTCAATTTCATTTTTCACACTCGATAAATTTACAAGTGGGGACCTTCACCGTCATTTCAACAGACAAGTGGGGTCTTTTAAACACACATTTTCTAATTTCATGTATATTTTAATTTTATAGTTTAAATATTGATTATAATAATGAAATTTAGGTAATCGGACCTTTTAAAGGCTTAACACTTAAGTTTTGAGCTGATTTCAGGTTTACAAGTGGGGACCTAAACCGTCTTCCAACCTTATATCTGGGGACATTTGTGTATAAATTATTAGATTTTGTATTAGTGTCGAAGCCTATATGGTTCCATCAGGTATTTCAATTTCATTTTTCACACTCGATAAATTAACAAGTGGGGACCTTCACAGTCATTTCAACAGACAAGTGGGGTCTTTTAAACACACATTTTAAATTTCATGTATATTATAATTTTATAGTTAAAATATTGATTATCAGAATGAAATTTAAGTAATCAGTCCTATTTCTAGCTTAACACTTAAGTTTTGAGCTAATTTCAGGTTTACAAGTGGGGACCTAAACCGTCTTCCAACCTTATATCTGGGGACATTTGCGTATAAATTATTAGGTTTGAATTAGTGTCAAAGCCTATATGGTTCCATCAAGTATTTCAATTTCATATTTCACACTCGATAAATTTACAAGTGGGGACCTTCACCGTCATTTTAACAGACAAGTGGGGTCTTTTAAACACACATTTTCTAATTTCATGTATATTTTAATTTTATAGTTTAAATATTGATTATTATAATGAAATTTAGGTAATCGGACCTTTTAAAGGCTTAACACTTAAGTTTTGAGCTGATTATAGATTTACAAGTGGGGACCTAAACCGTCTTCCAACCTTATATCTGGGGACATTTGTGTATAAATTATTAGTTTTTGAATTAGTGTCATTTCATTTCATATATTATAATTTTATAGTTAAAATATTGATTATCAGAATGAAATTTAAATAATCAGTCCTATTTCTAGCTTAACACTTAAGTTTTGAGCTAATTTCAGGTTTACAAGTGGGGACCTAAACCGTCTTCCAACCTTATATCTGGGGACATTTGTGTATAAATTATTAGGTTTTGAATTAGTGTCAAAGCCTATATGGTTCCATCAAGTATTTCAATTTCATTTTTCACAATCGATAAATTACAACAGACAAGTGGGGTCTTTTAAACACACATTTTCTAATTTCATGTATATTTTAATTTTATAGTTTAAATATTGATTATTATAATGAAATTTAGGTAATCGGACCTTTTAAAGGCTTAACACTTAAGTTTTGAGCTGATTATAGATTTACAAGTGGGGACCTAAACCGTCTTCCAACCTTATATCTGGGGACATTTGTGTATAAATTATTAGATTTTGTATTAGTGTCGAAGCCTATATGGTTCCATCAGGTATTTCAATTTCATTTTTCACACTCGATAAATTTACAAGTGGGGACCTTCACAGTCATTTCAACAGACAAGTGGGGTCTTTTAAACACACATTTTCAAATTTCATGTATATTATAATTTTATAGTTAAAATATTGATTATCAGAATGAAATTTAAGTAATCAGTCCTATTTCTAGCTTAACACTTAAGTTTTGAGCTAATTTCAGGTTTACAAGTGGGGACCTAAACCGTCTTCCAACCTTATATCTGGGGACATTTGTGTATAAATTATTAGGTTTTGAATTAGTGTCAAAGCCTATATGGTTCCATCAAGTATTTCAATTTCATTTTTCACACTCGATAAATTTACAAGTGGGGACCTTCACCGTCATTTCAACAGACAAGTGGGGTCTTTTAAACACACATTTTCTAATTTCATGTATATTTTAATTTTATAGTTTAAATATTGATTATTATAATGAAATTTAGGTAATCGGACCTTTTAAAGGCTTAACACTTAAGTTTTGAGCTGATTATAGATTAACAAGTGGGGACCTAAACCGTCTTCCAACCTTATATCTGGGGACATTTGTGTATAAATTATTAGTTTTTGAATTAGTGTCATTTCATTTCATATATTATAATTTTATAGTTAAAATATTGATTATCAGAATGAAATTTAAATAATCAGTCCTATTTCTAGCTTAACACTTAAGTTTTGAGCTAATTTCAGGTTTACAAGTGGGGACCTAAACCGTCTTCCAACCTTATATCTGGGGACATTTGTGTATAAATTATTAGTTTTTGAATTAGTGTCAAAGCCTATATGGTTCCATCAAGTATTTCAATTTCATTTTTCACACTCGATAAATTTACAACAGACAAGTGGGGTCTTTTAAACACACATTTTCTAATTTCATGTATATTTTAATTTTATAGTTTAAATATTGATTATTATAATGAAATTTAGGTAATTGGACCTTTTAAAGGCTTAACACTTAAGTTTTGAGCTGATTATAGATTTACAAGTGGGGACCTAAACCGTCTTCCAACCTTATATCTGGGGAAATTTGTAATTTTTGCTTGAAAAGATAAAATCTTTGTGTTCCCGGGATTTAATATATTTAAATTCATCGGGGATATTTAACCAAAGATTAATGTCCCAATGGATCGTATCCTAAATTCGCCGAAGTGCGGGTTTTGCGGTGCAATGGGAAAATCCCATTGGACAGAATCGTAAATCCGCCAAAGTGCAGGTTTTTCGGTCGAATGGGATTGGGGCCGGTTGATTGGGATTCGGCGCAATGCTACTGAAGCCTATTACACTAACCTAGACAATGTTGTCGTGATTTGTGGGTTGAACAGTTAAAGTGTCACCACGTTTTCCCTATGCGAGCTGGCAGTGGAGGAGGTACGGGGTTAGCTAAGAATTGATTACCCTAGTGGATATTAACATTCGCAAACTGGTATATTGCCTTGGATATTATCATTAATTAATAAATTGACTTAAGTCGTATCACTTATCTTTAACCAAGAAAATAATTAACAGATATAAAATTTTAGTTCAATATTGAAACCGTGCAATTCCACAATACATTTTCAGAGTTCATTTTCATAACCAAAAGTAGCTTATACGCTTGTAATTCCCGTGATCTACTACAAGAGCAGTTAAAATCCCCAATGACTTCATAGATTAAAACTAACACCGCCGGAATAAGACTGACTGAAAATATGATTATTAAGAGACGCGTTTGGTCGTCACTTTCGTTGAATTCTTCATCTTCAAAGTTAGTTTCCGAAGTGACGCATCTAGAGTCCGCCCACCAATAATGTAGTTCTAAAGCTTTATCGCACAAGCAAGCTGACGCCGCAAATCGAATTCTGCAAAAGTTAAATATTTAAGTTTTTCATCATTTTGTATTAGTTGCGCCATGGTTGCGCTTTAGGTTTTACGTTTACTTCAGCGGCATATTTGACTGATATTTGGGAAATAAATTTTCTTATAAGATAATTGAAACTTACACCAGTGATAGATCACGGGCCACTTAACTAAGAGGACATTTCACCTCTAGCTTTGCGTGTACAATCGGCTCGTCCCTTCAAAAAACGGGCTCCTATGTGAGTTAGGAGGGAAAAGGTGGTTGAACCGGAACTTGCAACACGTACCGCAGCGCAATCTACCCTGAAATACATTTAACCTGTGAACTTTGACTCTGTCTTCTGCTACAGTTTATACCGAGCGCTGGCGTGCTAAGATGTTTACATTTTTACCTAACAGTCAACTAGTGTTAGGGCTCCAGGTTTTAAGGGTGCGTATCTGTTTTCAATATTAATCACAATTGTAAACTATTACATTTAAGAAGTAAACTAACTTTCTAAAACACAACACCAGAAACGCACAGCCGCACCAGATAGCCCGCCTTTCTCGAGCTACGGGAAATTTAAAAATGGACGCTATTTTTTTCAAAAATACTGTTTTCCAGCCTCACTAGATTTGTTACCGAAATTACGTGCTTCCGCTTTTTAAAAAAGTCCGCTAGAGGGGACACTAGTAAAAAGCCTTTGCCTAGAGAGACGCCCGATAACAGAGCTGGAATGTCCTCTTAGTTTAGTGGCCCGTGGATAGATTTAATTTTAGAAGTAGGAATAGAGAACGGTTAGTATTTACTTCAGTCCGACTCATAGCCCAGTATATAGGCCCTCCCCCCAACACGTAATGAAAAGTTTTTACCCCCCCCTTTTCCCGCGACTTTGACGCGCGCCCAGATTACTCTGTTCTCCATTCCTACTTCTAAAGATAAATCTAACCCTGCTTACACATAATTGTGCCACAATGAAACTTAATTTTCGAATAAAGTTTTATCGAAACTAAGCAAACTAGAGTGTTTACTATCAAAAAAAATGTTTTTATCACATTCTGAATAGCATAAGTTTATAGGATATTTCCCATAAGTATGGCACTTCCTACATTTGGTTATGCCCTCAGTAAGCAGTGACAAACTTATGGAACATATCTTATGAACTTATGGTAAATGGTAATGCAAGGAAGATATATTCCTAAAAACGAGACTATTCGCGTAGCCTTTGATTTTTTGTTATCTTAAAAGTAGTTCGGGCAGGATTTTTTAACACCATACTTCTCTTCCAACCAATACATCGTCCTTGCCAGATCTAATTATAAGCCAATTTCAATCATTACATTTAAAATAAAGCGGCGGCCCTGGACTAATGTGCACTCTAAAAATTAGATGGGCCAGTTAAAAATTAAATGTCTGGGGTCTACTGGCCTTCTGGCCACTTTATTAATTAAGAAGCTTCCAAGGTTACGCATTTTAAGTGGATAGTGTCCTGTTCATTTAATTAAAGTGCTTGGGCTCTACTGGTCACATGTCCAGTTTAAAACAAATCCTTATTTCTCATCCTAGTTCACATTGTGGATTTTTTTTTTGGATTTTTAGTTTAGGGAAAAGACGAATACAATTTTTCGAGCGCTCTTACATTCTATTGATGTTTTCCAACATGTCCTTGTTGATGGAATTATTTCTTTTGATTTGAAACGCCATAGAAATCGTTGTTAAGGGAAATGGCGACTTGTAAAACAAAGGCTGGGCATCTTCTTTCGTTTGAGTTTCCTTGCAGTAGTTTTCGACATCATCTATTTCATCATTCCAGACGACATACACCCCCTTTCCCTTCGACACACTCGCCATAAAATCTCTCATAACAGGTTTATTCTTTATACGTCTTCCGTAGATTTCCTTGCCTTCAATTCCGGGTATAGACTTTATTGAAACAGAAGTCAAAGATATATTTTTGACCATCCAGATTGCAAAATTAAAAAAATTGTAGAAAGTGAAGTAATTGAAGGTAAAATTCTACTTTTAGTTTTTAAAGTCAAAAATAATCCATTAAATAATATCGTAAGTTCATAAGATATGTTCGATAAGTCTGTCACTGGTTACTGAGAGCTTGTCATGAAGTGACGTAGATGAAACGTCATAGATTCCTGGAAAGCTTCTAGAGACTTACTGAGAGCTTGTTCTGCAACGACGCGAGAATTGACTACGTGCGGTTTTATAGTCCATCTTCCTATTAAGTCTGTACTAAGCCTCATCAGGCGTCGCTTTAGGAGAATCTATGGCCTACGACACTTCATGACAAGCTCTCAGTAATCAGTGATAAACTCATATCTATGACGTTTCAAATACGTTTCATGACAAGCTCTCAGTAACCAGTGGCAAACATGTGGAACATATCTTATGAATTTAAGATTTAGATGATGGCACTGGCATAATTTCAAACTAACTCGATGTACATTGGCTCTGGGTCACAATTGCTCAAAACCTATATCTTACGTTTAAGAAGTCAATCATGGCAGTGGAATACTTAGATGTGTAGAATTTAAGGTCTTTAACGAGCAATATGTCTTTCAAATTGTTAATGATAGTTTTCTGGCCAATCAAAACATCAGCGGTGATGAATGACAAAAGAGCACTGTTCGTCACGATTAAAGTAAGAAACCAAGTATTCAGTAAATGCTTGGATATTCCATGATTCAGTTTTACAACCCAACCTGCGGAAGTTAAGAAAACAGTTGGAAGAGGGAATTGAAGCGAATTCTTTGTTTGAAACTTGCTTGCTTGTAACACAGGAGCGAAGTACATCCATAGGAATGATCCTAATTGATTCGACTTTTCAAACCATTTCGTCAAAGCGGCGAGAATTAAAATCGTCATGAATAACAGTCCAAGGAACTGAATAATAATGTTTGAAATTATTCCATTGTGAACAGCTTTTACTAAACAATTTCACGAAAATTGCGTTTATCACCGCAAAACATGGGTTTATAAGATTTGTTCCATAAGTATGACACTACATAGGCTTACTGAGAGCTAGTTCGAGAACTACAAGCGAGAATTGAATACACTAGGTTATGCAGTCCATCGTCCTATTTAGTCTGCACTAAGCCTTTGACAGCACCTCACCAGGCGTTGCTTTATGAGAATGACGTTTCACCTACGTCACTTCGTGACAAGCTCTCAGTAACCATTGACAAACTTATGTAACATATCTTATGAAGTTATGCCGCAAATCACTGCAGTTAAGTAATGTATAGAATACAGAAATGGGGGAAAATTCAAGTTATTGCAGAATGAAAATGAGAGTTTGAATTTTCATCTTTAGTTTTTGAGTTAGTTGAGAAGAAGTAAATTGAATATCTTTGCTCACCCATAAAGGTATGGTGAAAATATTTGTAAGAAAGCTTTCCTGCATCGTGGAAGGTAGTTGCGAAAACATTATTGCTTTGGGGTAATACAGCTCTGCCGTTGATTCATATTTCTTTGACTGTTTGTACGAAATAGCGCTGGGGTGTGCATTCAAATCCCACAACCCATAGGACTATAATTTTTAGACCCACATAATATTAATAATAAGAAACTGAAAACAGAAGAGCACTTATGCGGTATCAGTAAGTGTATAAGGTCCATTTTAGCAACGACTGGCACGGAAAGTTAACAAACATTCTGTACCTAGATATTTGTTTAATTCAGTTTGTTACGTGTAAAATATTAATCTATTGCGGTTTTCTACTCGTTCTACCAGATGATATTATTTAAAAAGATATTCTACTGCTCAAACGTTAGGTTTCGCTTATATTTACTCTGTGAAATGGATAAATTAAAGTTATAAATTACTTACATTTTCAAATGTAACGCTGCAAATGTTTTTTAAAAAAGTACAAAATTAGAAAACAATATTTTGAAAACTACTTGGTTGGCTTATCGCAGAAAATAGCCTAATACTAACACGTTACACCTACGCGCTTGTTCGGTTACAACTAAACCGCTTCATAGAACGTTTAGAGTTCGTCAGGCTGGTTTCGAACATTATGCGAAACAAACGCAACATAAAAGTAGTGACTCTGTTTTGTTTCAGTTACAAGGACTAACAGATATGTCTTAGACTCGATGTAGCTATGCCTAAATGGCTTTTATAGAGGGTTAGTCTGTGTAAAATATTGTTATAAAAAATAGATTAAAATTAGGTCATAAAACAACTAGAATTGTTAGACTTTAATGCTTTAAACGTTATCTAAATCACGTGACTAAACTTATTTTTTGTAATCATTCAGAGCTATAATCTTGGCATGCAATCTCGAAAGAAAGTCAGTTGTAGTTTTGTTTTCGCATTTTTAAGTATCTTAGAAAGGAATGTCAATTTAAAAAAATTAGTCTGGACGTTTTTAAACTCTTACAATTTTTTCGTGAAATATTACAGTCTGTCCACCAGCAGCTCTTACTCTGTCTAATTCCAACCTAGAATCAAAGTGGCGGTTCGGACCGTGGGACAAACGACGATTAACCTCATAGAGTTTAGCATAGCGGGTGGGTGAAAACAATAGTCATAGATGGGTACTTAAAGAGTATGATTGGCTTATGGTACTACTCGCAAATGTTGTAGTGGGAAATCAATAGAATTCATAAATGGTTTTCGAACCGAATTAGGGTGATCTTTGGCATTTTTGGCACCAGATCTTTTGGAAACGCTGGCGTAAATGAAAGGGGAAAAGACGTTTCACCAAATAGCCATAGATGAATACTTGAAGAGGATGATTGGCTTATGCTTTTACTCGCAAAAGTTTTAGTGAGAAAACAAAAGAATTCATAATGGTTAGGTTAGTTTTCGAACCGAATTAGGGTGATCTTTGGCATTTTTGGCAGCAGATCTTTTGGAAACGCTGGCGTAAATGAAAGGGGAAAAGACGTTTCACCAAATAGCCATAGATGGGTACTTGAAAAGGATGATTGCCTTATGCTTTTACTCGCAAAAGTTTTAGTGAGAAAACAAAGGAATTCATAATGGTTAGGTTAGTTTTCGAAACGAATTAGGGTGATCTTTGGCATTTTTGACACCAGATCTTTTGGAAACGCTGGCGTAAATGAAAGGGGAAAAGACGTTTCACCAAATAGCCATAGATTGGTACTTGAAAAGGATGATTGGCTTATGCTTTTACTCGCAAAAGTTTTAGTGAGAAAACAAAAGAATTCATAATGGTTAGGTTAGTTTTCGAACCGAATTAGGGGATAAAGATACGAGTGTACGACATGTACTTGAAAATTTGGCTTATTTAGATTATTCCAGTTTGCGAATTGTTGAGTTCAAGTTATCCTGACACAAAAATAAAAATATCTTTCAGGAATAGGGCAAGTTATAATGACTTCGAAATTATAGATTTTACTTGTGATTAATAGTTAAGAAAACTTATAACGCTAGTTTGAGAAACCTCAGCCAAAAATCTCCTTCACAGAACGTTTTAGTAAGTCTATCATACTTACTTTAAATGCTTTTCGATAGACTTAAGGATATCCGTAATAGAACCATAGAAGTCGCTAAGACGATCCCTATTGCCGTTAGGTTTTAGGTAGAATAATGGAATGAACTGAGAATTGAAATCGAACTTAAAGTTAATTTTCAGAGAGCATATAACAAACTATTTTGTAACATAACAATTTTTCTATTATATTCACTATTATTTGTAGGTTAAAAAGTTAAATGAACATGCCGCCTTTAATTTAAACTTTTTAACTGATATTACGCCAATCACCGCGTAAAATCATGAGTCGCTGGCACAAAAAGTAAGATGCTCTACCAGTGACTTGATAGAACCATAAGTTTATAAGAGATATGTTCCATAAGTATGACACCTTCCAATACTTCGTAATGCTAGAGACTAGCAGCTCGAACTAGTTCGAGAACGACGGAAGCGAGAATTGACTACACTCGGTTTTGTGGTCCATCTTCCTATTTAGTCAGTACTAAACTTTTGACGGCGCCTCACCAGGAGTCGTTTTACGATAATCTATGGCGATTCACCTACGTCGTTTCATGACAAGCTCTCAGTAACCAGTTACAAACTTATGGAACATATATTTTAAACTTCTGACATAACCTACGAGATTTCTACTTCTGTATCTATGGGGTCGGATACTTTTGTATTTGTATCTGTGGGGTCGGATACGTCTGTATTTATACCTTTAGGGTCGGATACTTCCCTATTTGTAACTGTGAAGTCAAATACTTCTGAATTTGTATCTGTGGGGTCGGATACTTCTGTATTTGTATCTGTGGTGTCGTAGGATACTTCTTTATTTGCGGGCTCCGATACTTATTCATTTGAATATTTTAGACGCTCAACGTTTGCCCTGGATAGCTCTGCTTCTTAAATTAAGAAAAGTCATGGCCGCCAAATTTTCGAATAAAACTACGAATCTCATTTTGTTAAGTATTTCTTTCCCTTTTACCAGACGTATATGCTTATTTAGTAGATAACGAAGTGGCTACTATTATGGCCAGGAATACATAGATTTACTACTTGGAATCCTTAAGAGGCCATTTTATGGGCCTGGGTGTGTGACTGAAAGGGGAGGCGGTGTAGAAACCGTCACCGTTGACGTCATGCATAATTTATTTGACGTATTTTGCGACCAGCGCCGCGACTCCCGAGACCTATGCGCGGTGACCCCGAATGTAAACATGATGCGTCGTCTGAACAAGTAGCCGAAGGATTACGTTTCAAAAAAAAAAGGCGAGACTTGCTTTCCGTTAAAAACTCGATATTACTAATTTGACAGGGTGGAGTAAAAATTTAATTCCTTCCACTCTTCACCAAAGTTATACAAAAACAAAACATCCGTATCCCTATGCAAAGGCTTAGGGTTTATGGGGAGGTAACGTCATCTTTTCTCGAAATTATTATAGCATTCGTTTTCAATACTGAATTTCGAACTACACTAACTTCTAAATCGTCGACTTTAGTTACAGTTAGAGAAATTTCTGCCTCAAAAACGTCGTTAACGTCAAACCGTTCCAAGTTCTCTCACTTGCCGACCATTTCGGAGCCGAAACTGATGCAGACGACAGCTTAAAAGGTCATGATCTCGATCTGTCCCACACATTCGCATAACCAATGAGACGCGAGGAAGGAGGAGCAGGCGCTTCCCCTCACAGTCAATCAGATATTTGCATGGGCTCTAGGGCCTCTTATAGATTCCAAGAACTAAATCTATGTATTCCTGTTATGGCCCAGCCTATAAGTTATCTCGTTGGTTGGTTCCCTTCAAGCTGACAGTCTGGCTTCAAATTTCTTAAATTAGAATGACGTATTGTTGTACTTATACTCACCTCATGATAGAAGAATATTCGAATTACTGTATTCTTAAGCATTTTATGGAATTTCTTTTCTGGGTTAAAAAGAAAGAAAAAATAAACATTTAGTATTAATACAAATTTTCTTTATCTAAATCATCCTTAATGTAATTTGCTTCTAATTAAAAATTACGTTGGCCTCTATTTCTTCGTAGGTTAATCATTTTAATGGATTATTTAGAACCCTATATTAGATTCTATGCATGCATCTTGTATTGCAAACGTGTTTTTAGTTAAATTTAACTCTTTCTACGGTTACGATTTACAACTTATCATTAAAATTGTTGATTTTGCTAAACTTACGTATATTCCTTGTTGAATAAAGCGGTGTTTCTCTTCACCGATCTATCTTACACTGGAATTAAAGTCTAACGCCTTCAGATCTATACTCATTTTACATCGCCTAGATTTCAAAAAACACCCAGAAGGTAATCTTCTTACTTTTTCTATATTTTACGAATTATAAATTATTATACAGTATCAAAATGAAGGTATTCATTATTTCATATAACTATTTTGGGAATAGAAAAAAAACGCTAAGATTTGATTAGAACTCCTGTTTTCGTAAACACGCGTCTTCCTATAGTTGGACGAAGACTAGAAGCGTTTCTCATAAAGAACTGCATGCTAAACTTGTAGCTATGTTAGTCAATAACCTATCAAAATTTAACTGCTAAAAATGTAGTAACGACGGGTATAATTATAGAAAACATTCCAAATGTTAAATAATTCCCTTCTTGGGGTAAATTCACATCGGGATGGATGTGTTTTGATTGTTTAACCTATTATAGCAAACGTTTTGTCTAGTTACGTAACGTCATTATGAAATTCCTGATCATTTTATGTTAAAATTAAGTTCAAGAAAACTATGTTTAAATAACTTTTTCTCAATCAAGAATTCGATATAAATTAGTTTTCATATCCGCGTGCAAGTGAATATTCTTTGGTTAACTGTTATATTTTCTCCTTCAGGTATGACAAATTAACAGAAACCTTGAAAAGAACCAATCTGGATTTTAATAATTAATCGAATATAGAAGGGAACTTATATATAAACAGGGTATTTGTAGCTACATAGCGTTCCAAGGGTTTTCGGGAAAAATAAGCCTCGTTCCTACACCGATGTTTAAGAAGATGGAGCCATCTAAAACGGTATGGCTATTAACAGGAAATACTGGAAGTAATCGTTTCAGAATCTTTTAATAATCGAACATGAAGTCAAAAATATTACAAGTTGGGAAACCAAAATAAACCTCTCCGAGCCGAGACGAATTTACTTTCTAAACACAGGTCCACCAGCCAATGAGAAAAACCGGAAATACATAGTTCAGATTGGCGAAATATTGTCAAGGTCTTTAACAATTTCCTTTGTATCCTCAGTAATTCTAATGAGGACCTAAATGTATCACTGAAGGGTGTATTTAACTTTCGGCTCACTCTGAACCGTTAACACCTCCTATAAGAGAAGGCGAAACAAGGTCATTTCTAGTTTAAATCTAGGGTATCTTATTTCACAGACCCAATCGTTTCAGCACTTGTGGATAGATGAAGAAATAACACCCATATTATCTAATGAATATAAAAAATGCGATTACACTATGTATAAATGAAGTAAAGCTGAATTAAAAAGTAAACACCAAATTTGAAGTGTTAATATCGAAAGGTGTTCTTGGAATATTAAGATGAAACAGAGCTTTATAGCTACACAACTACTTAAAGAATCGTAATGCCGAAAAATATTTAAAATATTTCCATTTAATATTCTGCAAAAAGGAAATGTTATCGTTTTGTAAGAGATCTTATCATCATACTCGCTTTATATTAACTTTGATGTGCGTGTAGTGTTTCGATTCGGATGCAATCTTCATTACTCGTTCTATATAAACTCACTTGTGTCATTACATAGTAATAAGTTTATCTTAAATAATTAATTAAATATAAATGATATTAATTATTTTAATCGTCATTAAATAACTTTAAAAATAGTTAAATCGTTTAAAATAAAGTTGTTCCTATTATCTTTCGAAACTTTGCTAATATTGACGTTTAAAGTGAAGGGTACCCCTCTTGCCCGCTTTTTTCAAATTTTGGGGTATATATACGATTCGTTTCCATTATAATAATAGATAAAAACGCATTCGCGTGAACCGATGGTGGAAGCCCTGCCATTGGGAGGCTAGACGTTTCTCGTAACCCTAGCCGAGGGCCGAGTATATCTTGAAACCAAACTGTGACGAAGGAAAAGAAGCCAGAATGGACTGACTGGCGTTCATGTGGAATGGACAAAGACATGGAGATGGTGGTGCATAGAAGCTGGTGTCAAGGTGAAATTGACGAAGAACAGAAGATGGTTGTGCTTGGAAGCTAGCAAGTGTCCATGTCGAGTGGACGAAAACCAAAGCTGGTGGTGTTGGAACTCAAGAAGAATAGCCAGAGACCAGAGATGGGCAAACTTTTTAACTAATTAATAGATACAAATACAGTTCTCCAAATAAAGTAACGTTTGAGGACATGAAATAATTTCTTTCCATTTGTATCGTTTAATCACGAATATACCTTAACATCAGGCTTCATTTGAAATTATTCGCCAGATAATTTGTCGCTAACTACTAATTTATCTAAATTGATTAGATATTGCTTTTAACTGACGGTACATTATCTTAAACTTTACTTCATTTTATTTAATTATAATAAACGCTCAAAACGTTAGTGGAAATCACCGAAACAACTCCGTTATTTATAATTGATTTTCAATCGGCTGATAATATTCCTAATTTATCCAAAATTAATTCAATCATTTGTTTCTTGTTGTAATTGAACATCTGCCAGCACTAACACTGGCCGTTATTAAGTCTAACAAATAGTGGATTAGGTGAACTTTGCCTTTCCGAAAACGAGAGGAATTCTGGGTAAAAGGTCCAAGAGCAGCTCACTTGAGCAGTTCAATTCTAGCAGCATCGGATCATACCAAAATTACTTGTGCAGCCGCTAAACATAACCTCTAGAAGACTTTATATCCTAATAATCCAACACCCGCCGCGGAATGCGTGACGTTTATCCGGTTAGTATGCACGTGCGCGGGGACTTTTTAAACAAGATGCCCCTTGCCTTTTAGGAAAGGCCTATTCATAAACGGCGAAGGAAACGCCATTTAGTACATATAAAGTCATAAATTGTGCGCACAACGACCAAGTTTTGCCTGTATAAACGTGCGTGTCGTCCGATGTGATGAATTCCACATCAAACTACCTTTCGATGCGCTCAAAATATAAACGAGAGCGTGTAATAAACCAATATGTATATTACATGAAGAACACACACACTTCCAGGGGTAAGTCTCCATACGCAAGAGTTTCCCTCACTCCAGGAGACTGATTTGGCTAGCCTCTCACTTGTTTTCAGCTTGGGCTACCTCTAATGATGTCTCTTGGCGTGAGGGACATTAACTAGTATGGAGGCGAGCCCCTGGAAGTGTGTGGTCTGGCCGGTGACAATTTGTTGGGACATTATGCCTATATGTGTTTGATTTTAATGACGGATCATCTACGCCTATTATCGGCAACTTTGATGATAAATTAATAATAACAGAAATCCTTCGTTATGCTTTTTCGAGAGTACTTTATTATTCTTACAGAAATGAAATTAGTTTGGTTGAACTTTGCAATGGCCCTTCGAAAGAAAAAGCAACGAATGCCCAGAAAATAGATCGTTTCGTGCTTGGAAAGAACTTATTAAGATAATCCATAGAACATGTTTAGATAATCCATAGAACATGTTTAGATAATTCATCGAAGACATTGATAATTCATAAAACAATTTAGATAAATCATAGAACATATTTATACTTGAGAGAACATATATCACGGATGATGTGACATTTACACATAGCAATTACACTAGACTTCACTTGTGAAGCGCTTTTCCATAAACCCTCACAACAAAAACAAGCATCAAAGATTTTGACCCTGTGAACATAGTTGGAGAAGTAAATACAAAAAAATAATAACAAAACATTAAACATTTTAGTAATCAGAATATTTAAGGTTTGCTTTCAATAAAACCTTTTTCTCAAACATTTCATCTCCCAGTCGATTACTTTTTGGGGTGTTAACTATTGAAGCGAAGGAAAATAGTCTTTCGACAGAAGCGGACGATGGAAGAGGAGTGTTATATTTTAGAAACACTTTCCGTATTTCCGGGTATGCCTGAAGACTTGTAACGTCAGTGCTTATATCCTGAAAATAATTTAGAACCTAAAACATAACATTGTTCTTCATCAGTAATGCAATAAAAATACGACACCTTAATTCGATTTTGAACAGCGATTTACCCGAGGGGGTAGACACTTTGGATCTCTGTGTACACCTGAGTTCAAAAGAGTTCAGCTTTGAGAGTGCATTGAGTTCAAAGCCTTCGGAACTCAGAGTTCAGCTTTGACTGTACATTGAGTTCAAGACATATTGTACACCTGAGTTCTCAAGTGTCTACCCCCTCGGATTTACCTACACATGAATCATAATTTCGTGGGACCTTGTGGTACTGAGGACCACAGTTTAAGAACCGCTCAAACCCCAATTAAGGGCCGAGTTCCAACGAAAATGGTTCTAGCAAACTGAAAACCGAGCATTGGGATTCTAGTTAACTGAAAACTGTGCAATGCGGGTTTTAGCGAACTGAAAATAAACATTAGTGTCTCTTAATTGTTTTCCCTTTCGAACATTGATAGTGTCCAAGCTCGGCTTTCAGTTTCTAGAACTCTTTTTGCAGGACTAAACTTGAAACGTTCAAACCGATGAGCATTGACCGTAATACCTGAAGTAAAATAACCCATACGAAGTGATTTTCTATAATAGTTTCAATAAGGGCCTTCTGTTGTGTAGAGATTTAAGTTAAAGGGGTGATATTGTCTACCCCCTTCTAAACCTATTTTTCTCTCTAACTCGAGTCGAGAGAAAGAATATTACGGTAGGGGGATTGGGGGATTTGTAGGCGCTTATACTCAGTACTTGTTTCGGGTTTTTCTCGCCAGGCGGTAACCCTAAAAACGTAGCGGATCTGTCGAGAGGTGGCTCGCGATCGGAGAGCTTCGTATTTTTTTACACCTCACACGGGTTAGGCGAAGGGCTTAGCAAATCACTTTCTATGGGTTATTTTACTTCTGGTAATACCGAAAGTAAATACGAAGAAATGCCCATTTGTCTACGGTTTTTGCCCATTTGAGCGTTGTTGGGTAATCGCGAATTTAAGTTCATAAAAGATATAATTGCCTGAATCACTGCTTGCGATTTAGTGGGCTTGGCGGCTGGTAGGTCTCCAAAATCAAAGAAGTCGTGTTTGCTAGATGTGGCGTTTAAGTTGGTTGGTACTATCTCATCAGCAACGGTATCCTGAAATAATTTACCGAGCCTATCTTTATGGTAGTCTTCCACGCACGCCAACCATTTGCTTTTAAACTTTGGTAAGGAAAACGCCGCTAATGCAGCGTTAACGGCTTCTTCATTGGTAAAGTTTAAAAAGTCGTGGTATCTGGATTCCAGGCTTGCTTTTAGAGCTTCAACGTGGGGCTTGCAAAACTCCCAGTTTTCGGATGAAAAGAGTCCTAGTTTTCTTGTGAGAACCAGTAGGGTTGGAAGAAGCATTCCGTAGAAAATGTCTTTTTCTCCTTGAAGAATATCAATTGCTTCGGCGAATGGAGCTGTACATTTTAAATGTTCTTCAATGTAAATGAAATCAGAGGCTGTCAAGGGCGTTTTAATTCCTAAGGCTCTTCCCAATTGACCCGACTTTTCCTTGATTCTAGCTATTTGTCTTAAGGAGTCATATAAAGAGTTCCAGCGTGTTTCGCCGGGCCTACTTAAAGTATGCCCTAGTATATTTTCAACAATTTCGGCAGACTTAGGGCGACTTGCCGCTTTCCATAGCAAATTACATTTCGCTAAAACATCACAATGCATCTTCCAAGTACTCGGGACTTGTTTCAGTTTGGTTATTAAATCAGAAGAGACGCATAAACTCAGGGTGTGAGCGCAACATCTAAGATGCCGTGGCAATTTCCAATTGGATATTTCATTGATTGCATCATCAGCTTCGTCGCCACTTGAAGCTCCTGAAGTGACATCATGGTCATCTAAGTTTTCATCCGCTTGTATTTGATGGACGCCGAATACCTTAAATGCTTTAACGAAATTGCTAGCATTGTCCGTTATGGTGGCTACTATTTTCTTATAATCTAAGGCGAATTCAGAATAAATACATTGCAACAAATCCTTAATTCGGTCATAACAATGGGTTCCCTTGAATCGGCGACATGCGATTGCAGCGGACTTTCGCTCAAAATTAGGGGTAATCCAATGAATAGTTACACCGAGAAAGGAACGCCTCCTTCCAGACCATATATCCGCTGTTGAAGAAACGTACGACACCGACGTTAATTCGTGCTTAATGTCATTCATATTTCGTTCAAACGTAAGATCTATAACTCGGGACACACTTCGCCGACTGACCATTTTAATCTTACGTTTAAGACCAAGATTTTTGAACATTTGTCGAAAATATTTATTCTCGACTGAACGAAGGGGAATCATAGCGCTGACCATGTATTTAGATAAATCTTCTTCGAATACCTTTTGACTGGCTTGTATTTCACCGCCAGTTTCGTTTGATCCATGAGTTGACTGATGTCCTTTAGACCGGTTCGTGGTTTCTACTTCGCTAAGGTATTCGCTGAATGTGGATTCATGTTTTCTCTTTAAATGGGACCGAAAGTTTGACGTGGAGGTGAAATGCCCCTTTATTTCACAATATTTTGGACGACAGCTTATGCATTGGGCCACTACAGATTTTGAATTCGATTTTTCATAGATAACGTCGTAATACTTTCCTTATAGAATATGTGGTAACGTTAAGCTATCTGTCGTTTTAACGGAAGCAGAACTATGGGGGAACATACTTTGGTCTTCCATATTACGTGGGGAGACTTAATCGATTCGAATACAATACTATACCATTTTCTACAATGTTAACGTAGTAACTGACCCTTATTTCATATCTGTTATCGTGCAATTAGACCATGATATTTTTTACAAGGACGTAAGCTTCAATCACATTTTAATTTTTCTATGACCTTAAGCATTTACATTTTTTATTCGACGTTAAAGTTGAAGAATAGACCATATTTATTTATTACCGAGAAATAAAAGATGAATACGACAAAAACTCTTTTAACTAATAAAACGGATTGCAATAATAAAAACTTAGAATCATTTCTTATCTATGTTTCTTTAAATAATTAATCTCACCTATAACGTCACATACGTTTGTACCCAAGAGAAACGTCGCAAACACTAGCAAGATAGCTTTTTAAACGTCGTTAAATAATGTCTGTCTAAGATACATTTTTTTGTGGTGAATTCATTATTCGTAAGTTTTATTTAGTTAATAATTGTGCCCATCTCTGCCAGAGACAAACCCAAATTTCCGTGAACTGTCAATGCAGTCCGGAAAAAGAGAACACGTTTGCTCCGATACGCAAACTGCGAACGCGGTCACGTGGGGCGTGACAGACACACAGACAGACAGAGACGGCCGGTGTAATACCTCTCCGTGACATACGTCACTCGGAGAGGTAAAAATGGAAAAAAGTTAAAGAATGAACTGTATTTTTGGTTAAAACTAGGAGGATATAGGGGTGAAGGAGTTTTCGACTGCCCGATTTCCCATTGAAACGCGCTTACAGATTATGGGCCGTGGTTTCCCCCCGTTCTGGGAGATTCATAGCCGCGCAACTAGTTCCGCGCACATCGTCATCGGGCGTCGTCTTTTCTTTTGATTTCATTTTTGGTAGAGGCTGCAATTTTTAGTGCTTTAACGGAACATTTATCATTATTTAATTTTTTATTAATTGTAAATTATGGTTCTTTGATAAAACTGTTTTAGAGGGAACGCATTTTTACTCCATCCCTAAACCAAAAACTTAAGTAAAAAAGTGTTTAAGATGGATTAAAGCCTGTTGGTAGAGTTAACACCCGATAACATTAAAAAATATCATTCTTTCCCCAAATCTTTTACTTTTTACTACGCCGCCTACATATACGCGGTGTTGCTTCTAAGGCCTAAGCTAGCATGAAAAACCCGCTTTTTTTGAATTGGGATTTGCGTGGTCACGTGATGCGCGTAACCAAGGTCACTAGGTGCGCGTGAACGAATCTCCCATGGGAGAGGCCGAAACCTGAGCTCTAAGAACGGGCAGTCGAAGACTCCCTCACCCCTATATCCTCCTAGAAGGGATGACTCTGAGGCGGGGGTGTGAATTTGGGAACAGTCAAGGTCATTCAGTTTTTTATGACTCTTCATAAACCTATTGATATAATAAAATATTTAACGACCGTGGCCGTTAATTTTTTTTATAAAGCAAACAATCCACCCTTTAGAGATCCAGCGTTCATGGGCTGAAGAAGTCACGCCCCGCTCACGTCAAGGACTTCCTAGAGGGTTAGAAAAGTGGGAAAAATTTAACCCCCCATCCACGGAGATAAAAGGAGTTTTTGCACCAGCAGAGACGTATGCTATACCAGCTATTGTAATTGTTTACTTCCTAGGCTAATTTAATGGACTTCTGCATTTACTGATTTAAATGTGTCCAAGGCATATCTTTATTGGATGTAAATGTCGTCTGCTTTACTGTATATTCGCTATTCTTGGATTACTGCTTTAATAATTCGTAAATTTTTACTTCAAAAAAGAGAAATAATTCTATATCTAGGTTAATAAGTTTAGTGGTCGGCGTTTGGGCAAGATAATCCACCGAATTTTGGTTAATCAGTTATCCATGGATAATAATCAGATAATTATTCGTGATTACATTGCATTAATCATAGACTTCCCGTGGATAATATCAAATTATGGATAAATTTAAAACAAACAGATATTATCTTATCCAAATGCCGACCACTAAATAAGTTTGTAGTAGTAGTCCTCCTCTTGACTCGGAGAGGTAATATTTTGGTTTTTCCAACTTGTTACTACACAGTTACTGTCGGCCTCTAGTCGAGAGCAGTTCTCTACCCTTTTTGTTTTGAACTCTTAAAAGACGGAGTATTTTTGTATTAAACGTGATAGTTGCGGGATCTTTATCCCTTCGTGAATATTTGAGTGACTTTAATAAAGTTAGAAGGAATCTTCTATTTTTTGGATTATTGAAGTAAGTTGTCTTTATTTCTTTTTATGGCCCTCGGGAGTTTTTCTCCCTTAGTTAAATTATTCTACAGAGGGTTACATAAAATTGGCGCCCGAACAGGGACTCGACCGATACGACTAGGCCTTAAGCCTTGGTCAGTCCCGTGTACAAACTGTTTATCATTGTCGGTAATTCCGCCCCCCACGTGGTGCTAAGCCTCGGCTTCCACCATGGTAAATCATTAAGGATAATTACATCATTTTAATCTAAATTAATCACCATTAAATTAAATAAATTAATTTAAATTAAAATTATCTTTATAATAAATGTATTGAATTTAGATGACTTGCTTACATATTTTTGTAAACTTAACTTGTTTGACATCTTTTGATTATCGTAAATTTAATTGAACTATTAACTTGATCATTAAATACATAACTAATGGCATATTCGGACAACAAAACGTGGAGGTCGCCTCGAACATCTGAGGATGAGGAGGATGATTTAATATTAAAGAAAAGGGAAGAACAATCTCAAGAAGATCTGTTTACGTCTACGGAAGACGATGGCGACAAGCTTTGGAGGATTTTAACCGGAAACTTCGTATTGTGGAAGAGAAAGACGAAGAAGATTCAAGAAAGAGGACTGCAGCCTCTTCAGAACCGGAATTCTCTCCCTACCAACTATTCCCTCATAAGAGTATTCCTGCCCCTAAGGGAAGTTCAACTCCCTCTAATTTCCCTCCTCAAACTGGGATTTATTCCCTTGATTCTCCAAAATCAACGTCCAAAAAAGATAAGTCTAAGTTAGTTTTTCAAACACTTTACCAAATCCTAGAGCAAGAACTATCGGAACCCAAATATCTCCGTCTCGAAGAATCCCTCAATTGGGACCAGACACTCCCGAAGAGGAGTTAAAAGCCTTTATATTACCCTTACTACAAACATTGGCAGATAATTCTACCCAAAATGTAGCAATACATAAAGCTATAGCTACTAGTTGGGATAAATTAGTTAGGGATCTACCTAGGTTAATAAATAGAAATTCAAGTCCTCAGACGGGAAAAGTCCCTATTGAACCACCAGAAAGGTTATCTTTTATTGGATCGTCTAGCGATAATGCCACAGAGTTTTTGGCCGCTTTTGAGGCATATGCAAAATTTCACAAGCTTTCAAATGAAAAAAGGTTAGCTGCATTGCCTCTCCTTTTACGAGGGCATGCCTTGTATTGGTATAGGGATTTAGTCCGTCAATATGACGATATGTGTAGTGTAAACCCTTCCCATCCTCATCTAGCTTGGAGAACATTTAAGAGACACTTTAAGGTTCAGTTTAGAGATTCCGAAGCTGACTCTAAACTTAAAATAGAGATAAATCATAGAAGTCAGAAAGATAAGGAGTCGATAGAGGATTTCTTCGGGGAGGTTATGAAGCTGAATTTAGGGATGACCCATCCTCTTTCCGAAAAGGAGTTAGTTCCGATAATTAAGAGCAATCTGAAAGATGAACTTAGAACTCCCCTCCTTTTCTTACAATTTACCACTATGGATTAGTTAAGGAATTCCTGTAAAACCATAGAAAAGGATATTGAATTTAGGAAAAAGAACGCTGAGAAAAGGGAAAAGAGGAAATCACCCCCTAAGCCTAAAGTTAAAGCTGAGTCTTCTTGCCCAGCTAATAAGGGCTCTGCCCATAGTCAGTGTTCCCCCGGGCATTGTCAAAGCCCTTGTCATACTTCTCCTTCACATCCTAAATGGGTATATCCCTGATACCCTTAGACTCTAGATCTCAAGCAAGAGCTCAAAACACTTCAAATAGAGGTCAACGATCTTATAATAGATATAATAACCAGAGATCGAAGTCCCCTGGTCGTCAATTGGCCTTGTCTTACCCATCTACTCGTTCTATCACTTGTTTTAGTTGTCAGGAACCTGGTCATCTTGCACCCGATTGTCCAAATAAAAATATGATCCAGTCGGGGGAAGCCCAGACGGGAGAGGTCCCTCTCCCGGTGCCCAATAAATTCCCCTAACAAGAAGCGTGTCGCGTTTCCCTTGAGGATTGAATCAGTCCGAAAGGGTTCAGTTTATAAAAGGGTTACTATTCCCGTTACTTTTGAACACGCGACAGTTCACACTAAATTAGATAGCGGGGCCGATGCCTCTTTTGTTAGTCTTGACCAGTGGCAGAAAATCTGTAAATATAGAAATTCTTCAGAGTTACCTGAAGATGAAGAACTAGATTGTGTAGTTTGCGGCGATGGCCGTTATACGTTTACAAAAGGTTCTCACGAGTTAGAATTTACTTTTAAGTCAATTGAAAGTGAGAAACAATTCAAATTTAAATTCTACATAGTTCCTTCCTTAAATAGTGACTTTATATTGGGTCAAGATTTTCTTGAAGAAAATAGGGTCAAATTAGACTTTGAATCGTCACAATGCTTAGTGGGTAACTTAAGGATCCCTTTTTCAATACCATCAGAAAAGGATCCAATGGATAAGGAGATTGTAGAGAATATTAGGGACGCAGTTTCCGCAGCCCCTATCTCTGAGGAACAACGTCATCAACTAGAAACCCTTTTATTGAAATTCCCTGAGTTGTTTTCTGATAAAGTAGGAGAACAGGACTAGTCTTCCACGAGATTCATACGGGTTCTAGTCCGCCCATAAAATCTCAACCTTATCGTGTTAATGACCAGAAAAAGAAAATAATTGAACAACATGTCAGGGAAATGATAGATGACGGGATAATCAGACCCTCTGTATCTCCTTGGGCTTCGCCCGTAGTTTTAGTTGATCAAACAAAACGGGGTAAACCCTATAGGTTTTGTATTGATTACAGAAAACTAAATCAAGTTACCATCAAGGACCCTTATCCTTTGCCTAATATAGAGGACATGTTAGCTAGGGTTGGAAGACCAAATACATCACAACACTTGACCTTAAATCAGGGTACTGGCAAGTGGAAATGCACCCTAAGAGTAGAGAAAAAACAGCTTTTGTGACTCACATGGGAAAGTACGAGTTTAATGTACTCCCTTTTGGGCTTTGTAATGCCCCTAGCTCCTTTCAGCGTCTAATCGACGAGATTTTTAGGGACGCAGATTACTTCCAATTAATAGACTATTTAGACGATTTAATCTCGCTTAGCGAAGATTGGGATCAACACTTAGCGTGTTTAGAATATGTCCTAAATAGATTGATGGAAGCGGGTCTCACCCTTCAGTTAAAAAATGTCGTTTTGCTCAAAAAGAAGCTACCATATTTGGTCACATAGTAAATGAATCAGGAGTGCATATAGATCCTTCTAAAATAGAAGCCATTCAGAAATTTCCTTCTCCTAAAAATATTAAGGAAATTCAGAGATTTTTAGGGATGGCTGATTAAGGAAATTCAGAGATTTTTAGGGATGGCTGGTTGGCACAATAGGTTTATTAGCCACTATTCTCAAATAGTAGCACCCATTAATAAACTTAAAAGAAAGGATCAAAAATTTATTTGGGGTTTCGAACAGCAACAAGCGTTCGAAAAAATTAAGGAAGCAATTTGTAAGGCTCATCCGTTAGCTTCCTTTAGAAGGGATTCCCCGTGCATTTTAACTACAGATGCTAGTGATGCAGGGTTAGGTGCCCTTCTTTCCCAAATTCAGGATAATATAGAAGTCCCTATAGCTTATGCTAGCACAGGGCTAAAAGATGCCGAAACAAGGTACTCCACTAGCGAGAAAGAGTGTTTAGCCATATGTTGGGCAGTTAAAAAGTTTAGGCCATTTCTAGAAGGTCGTAAATTCACTGTCCTAACTGACCATAAGGCTTTACAGTGGTTGTTTAATATCAGGGAACCTAATTCTCGTCTAGTTAAATGGGCAATGTACCTTCAGACCTTTGACTTTACAATCAAGCATAAGAAAGGAGTAGAGAACGTAGTAGCAGACGCTTTGTCGAGGGCCCCGATAAACGTTTTAAGTATCAATCTTAGTTTCTCTACTTCCAATTCTACTAGTAATTTGGATCCAACTAGTAGTAGTACAAGTCAAAATTCTAGTTCAACAACTTCCTCTAGTGACTCTGTTGAAGGGCGGATACGTCCCCCAGGTCCTAGAGCCTTATATTCAGTCTTTACTATAGAAGACGTAAGAAAGTCTCAGAGGGAAGACCCATTTGCTTCCCCTATTGTTAATTCCTTGCAAGGACCTAACCCAGTTAGGAATAAAATGTTTGAGTTAAAAAATGATCTTCTTTATAGAAGACCTTACAGGAATCATCCTGAAAAGATTTATTTACCGCCTCGTTTAAGGCTAGAAGCCATGATGTTATTACACGACCACCCTTTATCGGCTCACTGGGGCAAAGATAAGACCCTTAGTAAAGTTACATATAGATATTGGTGGCCCTCTATAATTAGTGACGTCCAGGATTATGTTCGAGGATGCTCTTTATGCCAACAATTTAAGGCTAGAAACAGGAAAAAGCCAGGGCTAATGCAACCCTCAGAAATAACAAGTCCTTGGGACCAGATCAGTGTCGACATAATGGGACCATTCCCTCAAAGTAGACATCACTATAAATATTTAATAGTTTTCGTCGATTATATGACCAAATTCGTGGAAATGATACCACTAAAAACTATTACCGCTAAGACCTGTGTGCAGGCTTTTAAGTCTATTATTGCCGGGTGGGGAGCTCCTAAAGCTATCCTTAGTGATAGAGGGGTACAATTTACCTCAAAACTTTGGCTGCAAACTTGCAGAGCATTTTAAATTAACCCAAAGTATAATACACGCATGATCTAACGAACTCCTGTATGTAAGTTTATGTTCGACGATAGGCCTGCATATACGTTTCCGTTCAATAATAGGCCTGCAAAGTCAAAAGTCAAGATCTTAACAACTAAAACGTCATCAAGCCTGCTCAATGCAATCTTCAGGCGCCATTGTGGAACTGTACATTGTATATCATATAGTTTCGGGACAATGCCCGCCAGCAACAGCGGGCACACATCGGTAACAAACAAACCTCGTGAAACTTAAATTCAGCCCTCTGAATAACGGTCGTCCCTTAGGGACACTGCCCGCGGTCGCTTTAGTCCGCTATATCTGGCATGCCCACTCACCTCTAGGCTGAATAAGGTGATTTTAAACTAATAATATCTATCAAAATCTTGTATTATTCGAAATTAACTGCTACTTACCTTTAAGGATTAGATGTAATATTTAAAACCCCAAGAATGCGAAAATGTTTACACAATCTGTAATCGACGTATAGACAATCTGAGAGTGATATGTCCCTCGGTGTAAAGGGGGTGTGACGGTGTTTCCAAGGATGTTTTGCACTCTTTGTCATGCCCCTACTAAGACCAGTACACTACTAGTGCGGTAAAAAGTATTTATGGTTTATTTCTTATATTAATAACAGGTCCAAATTTGCACCAGAATCGTATCCCACTTTCACCATGAATGTGACATTAATACCGAAAAGAAAATGCAACACCGTTCCAAGAGGTGGATTTAAAACCAATTTGCATAAGCGCGGTTGTGTTGTATCTATTACGGTACGGAGTTAAGTCAAAGGCAACACTTTATAACGACATAGTTTATTGAGTTAACTTTAGTCTCGATCTACATACTAATACTAACCAGTGAGATTACACCTACGTCTGTTTATATAGCATCTTTAACATGACCTTTGTTCTATCGTGTTCTTATCTAGTCTAGTTGCTTTTTTATGAAGTCTATTATAAGTTTATTATAACATCTTTCATTTCGTCAAATTTTTTTTTTTTTTAGGTTCAAGGTTAAAAATTTTTTTTTGCTATTTACAATGTTAAAAATTAACGTTAATTGTTAATTGAATCCCGCTTGATAGTATCTTGGTGGTTGAGTAGTTCGTCTAGGCCTTGTGTTCTGTTGCTGGTTTGACGAGCTTGGGAACGGCGGGATGTCGCTCGGAAATGGTGAGGGAAGTATTTGTTGAGAGATTCGTTGTTCGTTTGTTGTGGCCTCTGGTAGTGTCTTAGATATCGGTTGATCTTGTGGATGTCGTTCGCTTCTGCTTGTTGGCTGCTCGTCTTGCTGTGTTGCGGGCTTTGGATGCGCCTTCCGATGATATGTTGTTGTGGCTTGCTGGATTCCTTCGTCTTGTGTTCTCTGACTGGGTCTTCTTGCGACATCCGGTTGTGGTCTGATCGATGATCTATCCCGCGGTGTTTGCTGTGTCGTTGATTCCGGGAAAACTGCTGGACGTAGATGGTGGCGCGTGCGACGTAGGGTTTGATTGTTCTCTGTCCGGATAATGTACGAGTGCGGTTCTGGGGCGCTGGATATTACTGTCGCTTTTCCCCATTGCCGCGGTCCGATGTAATGGTATACCGTTGTGCCGGGATCTAAGGTTACCGCCTGTGGTTCTCGTGCGATTCGCTGAGCGTCGGTCATTCTTCTTTGGCGGATTTGTAGTTTGGTTTGAATATGCTTGGTACGAAACTGGGGACGTAGAGCTTCTGTAGTAGTTGTTAACGGTGTTCTTATCCGGCGACCCATAAGCATTTTTGCTGGTGATGGTAAGTCCCCTATGGGGGTTGACCGGTATTCCATCAGTATCTGCTGTGTATCTTTGCCATCGTCTTGCGCTTTTAGCAGCATGTTTTTTAACGTCTGGATCGTCCTCTCAGCCATGCCATTCGATTGGGGGTAGTGGGGACTGGAGGTCACATGCTTCACACCCCACTGCTGCAAGAAGTGTCCAAAGTAGTTGCTGTTATAGGGGGGCCGTTGTCCGAGACGAGTTTTTGTGGGGCACCGTGTCGGGCGAAATGTGGATTTAAGAATTTTATGACCGCTTCAGCGTTGGTTAACTTCATTTCTTGGGCTTCGACAAACTTCGAGAAGTAGTCCACGAGCACGATCATCTTTTTATCGCCTATTTGGAAGATATCGGTCGCCACCACCTCCCATGGCCGTTGTGGTATTGGATGTGGGTTTAATGGCATCGGAATGTTGGCTCGCTCTCTTCTTTGACACGTGTCGCATTGCTTGATGTAAGTGGTTATATCCTGGGACATCCCTGGCCAAAAAACATGTATTCGAGCCTTCGCCAGACATGCTGTTATGCCTTGGTGAGCTTTGTGGATCTCGCGGAGAGTATTGGTGCGCTGGCATGTTGGGATGTATAGTCGTTCACCCCGAAATATCAGGCCATCGCTCTCATGTAGCTCTTCTTGAATTCCCCAAAACGTTCGGAGCGGCGGATGCAACTTGTCAATTTTTGCTGGCCAACCTTGACGGATATATAGAAGTAAGGTTTGCGAGATTGTATCCGTGGAAATTACGTTTCGGATTGCCTTCGCTTTGTCCTCAGGAAGTACTGTCTCTATCGCATGTACCATTACGGAAGGCCCTTCTAAGTACGTTGTATTAATGTCCTTCTCTCGACGTGGGGCTCGTGATAGCGTATCTGCGACATACAGCAAAGATCCGGGGACGTATTTTACTTGTATGTTATATCTTGTGAGCTTCAATACGAGACGCTGAAGTCTTGGCGACAATAAGTGGAGAGGTTTCTGTACTACGGCTACCAGCGGGCGATGGTCGGTTTCCACGGTAAATTTCGTCCCGACCACATAGTAATGGAATCTTTCACACGCGTATAAGATTCCGAGGAGTTCTCTCTCTATTGGAGCGTAGTTTTGTTGTGTATCCGTGAATGAGGTCGAGGCGTATTCGACCGGCTTGTTTTCTTGCATTAGTACAGCACCTACGCCAATCTTGCTACTATCTACTGAGATCGTGGATGGTGTCTTCGGGTTAAAGAAGGCTAGGACCGGTGCTGTTGTAATGAGACGTTTGAGGCTGTTGAACGTGTCTTGTGAGTTTGCGTCCCAAGTGAATGATGCCGTCTTTTTAAGCAAGGCACGTAGTGGGCTTGTTTCTGTCGAGTGCTGAGGGACGAACTTAGCCAGAAAATTCACCATGCCCAAGAAACGCTGGAGGGCCTGTCGGTCCTGCGGTGCTGGGATTGCTTGGATTTTCGTTGGAGCTATTTCCAATCCGTTTGGTGTGATTGTCAAGCCTAGATATGTGATCTTGCAGACCGCGAGTTGCATTTTTGTTGAGCTGAATGTGAGTCCATTGTGGCGTGCTAGGTCTAGTATTGTAACTAGAGTCCTGTTGTGGAGGTGCTTCGTGGTGGCCAAAAGGAAATCATCTGTTGAGATATGTGTTGTGGGGAATTTCGCCGGCGGAAATATGCTGTGCATGATCCGTTGGAATATTGAAGAAGACGTACATATTCCTAGGGCGAGACGGACAAAGCGGTATCTTCCATAGGGTGTTGCGAAGGTGCACAAGTACGAACTTTCTTCGTCAAGCTCGACTTGCCAGAAGGCGCTTTGCGCGTCTAGTACGGTAAAAATTTCTGCGCCGTGCAAATTCGAAAAGATTTCTTGCGCTGTCGGAGTCGGGTAGGGCTCTAGGCGAATTGCTGAGTTGAGGTTCCTTGGGTCAAGACAAATTCGGACAGGTATCGGTTTGTGGTCTTGCCTTACAACCACCATCGGGTGCACCCAGTCTGTGGGCCCTGTGACCGGCTTGATTATTCCAAGCTCTTGTAATCTTTGTAGTTCCTGAACGACTGGTTCTTGAAGCGCGTAAGGTATTTGGCGTGGTGCGCTGATTGTTGGTACTGCGTTGTGTTTTAAATGTATTTTGTGCTTCCCCGGAAGTTTACCGATTCGGTCGAATACGTCCTTGTAACGTTGTACAATTTCTTCTGGAGTCAGTTTGTCTATTATGTGCGGTGGTGGTATTGGTCCATTAACGACGGCTTGCCTCGAGATGATTGGTGTGTGAGTTTCTTCTGGCATTGTTGTTTCAGCTGACTTTGAGTGTTCCTTTAGTATTGCATTCCGGTGGATGTGATCCGAGTGTTGCTGGATCATACTGGTGTTCTTGACTGGTCTCGTGACATCCGTGAGATCTGATTTGGCTTGGTTAGTCTTCCTATGGCGTTTGATTAAGCCCAGGTCCACAGTTGCTTTGGTGCCTAAGATAGGCATGGTCTTGTGTGGTGTTACATAAAAGCATTGGTCTGATCCGGCTGCGAAGGATGCGCATCGTACGTATATCACCCCAACGATGTCGATTAGATGGCCCGAGTATGCGCGTACCGCATATGGTGGCTTGTGCAAGGGCGGTTTGATAGGGAATTTATCGTAGATCCCTGCGTGTATGATGTTCACTTGAGATCCCGTGTCTAACTTCATTAGGACGGGAAAATTAGCCAAGTAAATTTCTTCGTGCCATTCGTCATTCTGTGTAAGTGGAGAGCTAGGATCATGGCAGTAAAGGGCAAGAGCAGTGCATTGGTACATGTCGCCATCGTTGTATCGGTCCCCATTGACGGTGTCCGAGGTGAATTCCTCGTCGTAATACGTTGTTACTTCGTTTAAACCACGTGATCGGCAGTGCGAGGCCCAGTGCCCTCGGCGCGAGCATTGGAAACAGTGCGCGTTTTGAGCGGGGCAGCGGTTGGGCGGATGTGGCGTACCGCAGTTGCTGCATCCTTGTCGTTGGCGGAGATGTGGATTTGACGGTTGCTGAGGCCTGCGGGATTGTTCGTGTGGCGTCGTTCTCGAACGCATATCTGGTCGTGGGTTGTTTCGTGCGTATGCTGTAGTCGATCGCTCGAATGTGGTCTGCTGATACGGTCTGCCGTGTTGTGCAGGGTGTTGAGCGCGTGGCTGTAGTCGTCTGTCTCCTCTATTGATTGCGTCTAGTGCTGTGGTGGCCGTATTGTCTTTGTCGTTAGTGGTCGTGATCGTGGTGGCGTGTTGTGCGGCAGCTTCATCTGATTGGCAGATCGCTATGGCTCGCTCGAGTGTGATCTGTCTGTCGGCTAAAAGTTCCTTGCGTAATTTCTCGTTCCGAATTCCAATGACTATCTGTGTGCATGTCAGCGACGACGTGAGGGTGCCGAAATCGCATTGCCGGGCCTTGGTTTTGATGTCGGTTATGAAAGCGTCAAATGGCTGCTGAGGACCTTGTTTAGTTGTTAGAAAGGAGTAGCGTGCTGCGTTGAGGTTCTTGTACGGCTCGTAATAAGCATCGAAGGCTCCATATATACGGTCGAGTGTTAAGGGAGCAGGTGTTACTGCTATGTTCAGGGTATTGTAGACTCGTCGACCGGAGGGTCCAAGAATATGCAGAAAAGTCGCTACTTGCACTTCTGGGGTTGCGTCGGCTAGCTTGGAGGCTAAAGCGTAGATCTTGAAACTGTCCTTGTATTCCATCCATTCGGCTGCTGGATTCGCGGATGCGGGATTGAAAGGCTCCGGGCTTTTGAAGGAAGTCGACGTCATTTTTCGTTAGGTTAATGGGTAATTGCGGGGCGCGGTTCGATAACTTCTGACACCATATTACGGTACGGAGTTAAGTCAAAGGCAACACTTTATAACGACATAGTTTATTGAGTTAACTTTAGTCTCGATCTACATACTAATACCAGTGGTGGGAATTTGGCGATTTCTTCTCAAGACCAACCCTTCCCTTTTTGACGCAGAGGGCGACACCGGCAAATCCCGCTTCACCTTCTCAGAAGCTTTTTGAAAAATTCTCTCCTCTCCCTTCCCCGTCCAAGAGTAGGGGTATTGGAGAGAAGAAAGGGGTGAGTAACTCAGAGAGGCTGAAGATCTGGGCGAAGTGGTATTCCCCTTCTCAACTGTAAGTTTCCCCTCTTAGAAGAAAATTTTTCCTTCTTTGTAAAAGAAGGCGCTTGCCTCAGAAGGAAAGTTTACCTTCTTTACAAGGAAACCTACTATGGTTGGACGAAAGATTCCTAGAGAGGGGCCAATGTCTTCTTTTTCGAGTAGATCTCCTCTCTCGGAACCCAATCTTTCTTCTTTTGAAGGGAAGGCCAATGTTTAAAGAAGGTAGAGAAAAGAAGAATA
>JAEQBA010003881.1:0-25170 GCA_019434445.1 Phalangium opilio | reverse complement strand
AACGCCAGTATGTCTTTCACACTGTAGCTAAAAATCTATTCCAACTAAATATATAAGGAACGGTCAAGTGAAGTTTTCAACACAACTGTAACCAGCCTTTATACATAGTGCCCTTTCCGCCTGAAAATGATTCACTCATTCTAGCTAAGTTGTCCACTTCCCATCCTCCCGCCACCAACCCAACAAACCCGTCTATAATGAAAGTATTCTTCTATAAAAGCTTTCCAAAATCGGATTCGATACACCTGTCCATCAAATTAAACTAAGGTTTAGGGTTGTCGCAAGGGGTGCATTCTTTATCAATGCTGGGGATCTTTTCTTGACAAGGCTCCCCATGAACTTGTTTTACTCCATCCTAAGTTAAAGTGGGAAAAACTGCACTTACTTTTGCAATTCTTTCACATTACCAGCTCCAAAGTGGTAGTGGATCTTGTATATTAACCCCTATTTTTCGTGTAGGGGGGGGGGCTACAGACAGAGACAAAACACAATCGCTAAGCTGCGGTCTGGTTACATAACCACACCTAGCAAAAATAGGGGATTCGTTGGTTAGTTTGTTTCAGTTTAAAAAAAAACATGGATTTTAAACCTAGGATGACATTGATGAAATTCTGAAGGAGGCTAAAGAAAATGAGTTCGAAGTCATACCATTGATTCAAACATTTGGCCATTTGGAGTACGCTCTAAAACTTGAAAAATACCGTAAATTGAGAGAAGTTGATGACTTTCCCCAAGCCATTTGTCCATCGAAGAATGATTCCTTCACTTTAATTAAGTCTATCATTGATCAAGTCATCTCATTTCACCCTAATATAAATGGATACACGTTGGATGTGATGAAGTTTATCATCTTGGATATTGCAGCAAGTAAGAATAAATACTAATTTCGATGCCTTTTTTTATTAGCAAAGCGGTAGATTGCACTGCTCTTCATTCATTAACATTCGCGGTGTAATACTTTGGTGTTTGGTTTTGTTTTGGTTGCATTTGCCTTAGTTTCATTGCCACCACCTGCAAGAATAATTATTCCTAACCTAATTTGCATTAATTTGGTTTGACACACTTAATGCCTATTAATAGTAACCCATTGAAGTACTTTTAACCTTGTAAAGCATTCCAGCATTCTTTAATTTTGGCTCAAGCTTATGGAAGATTGTAAACTTTGTTATTTAGTTTACTTTGTAGTAATTAATGCAATCATTTATGACGCGTAACCTGTTATTAGAGTACAGAGCTTATAAGTATTTACTTGTCCCTCTTTGTAAGACATTCCCATTGTTGTTTTTCAATCAAAGATGTATGCAGCAAGATAGAGAAAATCTGTTCTTGAACCACGTGGCGCGAGTGGCCAAGTACGTCAAAGAACGCCACAATGTCATCCCCATCATTTGGGATGATATGTTGCGCCAAATTCCTTCCGATAAGTTGAAACACTACAAATTAGGTTCATTGGTGGAACCCATGATATGGACCTACGTTAAAGATATATACCGTTTCATACCTTACAATATATGGCTGACCTATAGCGAAGTATTTCCACACGTCTGGGGCGCTAGCGCTTACAAGGGGGCTTTCGGGGAAACTCTGACGGTTCCCAATGTTCGAATGCATCTCGAGAATCACGAAGCTTGGTTGGAAGTTATGGGGGAACAACAAAAGAGGTTCCAGTCGGTCAGAGGGTTAGCCCTAACTGGTTGGCAACGTTACGATCATTTTGGAGCCCTTTGCGAATTGCTTCCGTCTGGAATACCATCGTTGTTCGTTAATCTCATTACCGTCACTTCGGGAGCTTACAGCCAAAGCGTTTTTGCGAAATTCAACGAAATTCTCCAATGCACGTCGCGATCTAGGACGCCCGTGGATTTTGAGAATGACCCTTATTTGTGGCAAAAGGCTTCGGGCTGTTTTTTCCCGGGATCGGGAGTTTTTCGAATGACGCAACATCATTCCGACGCCATTAAAAGGATCAATGATTACCTGTACGACGTTACTATTCACAAAGCTTGGCTAACGGAGTACAATGTACGAAGAAACATGACCAGCCCCATGAGAGTTGATGAAGGATTGACGGATTACTCTTCCAACTATTACCCCTTGACCTCTTTGATTCGAACGGCGAGAGATTCATTAAGAGAAGTCTATGACGAATATACCGTGGCTGAATGGATCGAACAAAATATCTACCCTTATATTTCAAAGATGGAAAAACTTTGGAGGGACGGTACCGAGTTGAAGAAAGCTAAAACATGGCCGAAAAGGCCATTACCGCCTTTAGAGGATCTCAAACGATTTCAAGTTGGTGATTTAAACGCCCAGAAGACTGAGGATCAACTGAAGTGATGATTTTTTTTTTTTCCTTTTTATTTAATTAAGTTTAGAAATGTTTTAACTATAATTACCCCCCTCCCTCCCCCGGTCTTTTTTGTTTGTTTTTTTTGTTGTTATTTACAAGTACTACAAAGCTCAGATTTACAAACCAATCATGAAAAACCAACAAATTTCTCATTTTTTTATATATTACTCACTCACTTCTAATAGAGTGTCTTTTTTGACAAAGTTATCGTTAATTGCGCTACCATAAGGACTATAACTAATCACGATATATAAAAGGCCTATTTTACGTTTAGGCCAATAATCCCTTTGTTATGTATAGTACACAGAGTTTAGAGACACACTATTAAATAATAATCTCTTCTTGGATAAACAATAACCCAAATGGACTAGTATAAAATTACTGAAGGAAGGTAAGTGTCACAAACCGGTTAACGCAGCAACGAGGCGCGCCTAAATTTTCCCAGCACTGGAAAAACAAACGAACTTTGCGGGAATACCAAAAAAGCTGGTAGGGATTCTTTGGTACCCTAGTCTCTTTAATTTCTCGTAAAATGTGTTATATAGGATCATAATACAATAAGATCTCTGTTCTAGATCTCTCTCCCTATGTAATATTATAAAAAAAAAGTACGAAACGAAACAAAAAATGCTCTTAATGAAGTTTCAACATAATTTTTTTAGACTTCGGTGCTTAGTTTAGATTAGAACTTTAGACAAATGGGGGGAAAAAAAAAAAGAAATCCAGTACCAAAGATAGATAGTGATATATGTATATTTTGAAGTTTACGATCGCAAGAAACTTTTTCTGACTTCTCTCTCTCTCTCTTTCTCTTTCTATCTCTTTGTTTTAATTTTAATTATTATTAATGATAATTCATTAACTATTGTAATATGATTGTGCGTTTAGCATTGATCTTTAATCGTGATGAAAAAACGGGGCTACTACTCTCAAATTACGCTTTGTTTTTTGTTTTGTTTCTTTCAAATCTTACTATTATTATTATTATTATTATTATTATCATTAAACGCGTCACTGATACGACAGACAGGCTTTGGTAAACGACAATGCATGATCACAATTTATGAAATGTTACAACAACGTATTTACAAAAATTTTGGAACTTAATCGTGATTTTATTTAATTTTTGATTTTTCGGCACAATTTCACATATGTTTAGACTTCGTTTCGTTATTGTTTAGAAATCGCGGTGACGTACCGTGCGGGTTTCTTAAACCTTAGCTAAGCCTAAAGAAGTAGAACTGGCGGCAGCTTATTGCGTCACAATATAAATAAACTAAAGTTATTTATTTGGTAGTTTTAGAAATTTTTTGGTAAATTTTTTTCATTTTGAATAATTAAATTAATAACACAATCAAAATTAAACCTTTTTCCATTTAAGGGGGAAACATTATGGTATATTTAAATTATTAATTACTATTAGAGATAAAATTTAAACTAAAATAAAAAAAATGGAACAATTTTGTAAATATATTTTAAACGACTTTTTTAAAATGTACAGGGTGATCACTTGTCCTATTTCTTCTTCTTCCTATATTTGCCTGTAATTTCATGATAATAATAATATTTTCCTATATTTTAACTCAATTAGGAATAATTATCGTTTAAATGATTGCCTATTTAATTTTCTTCAAATTTTGCAAAAATTTATTGAAAGTTTTACCGAAAATTCTTTCCTATATTTGCGTATTTTGAATTTTCAGTGGTCACCCTGTTATTAGACTAGGAAATTTTGTAGACTAATATTATCGTGTAATATGTTTATAAGAAAAACATAAACAATTACCAAACCACATGTAATAATATTAATTAAGAGAAAACTAAAAGAAAAGGTAACGTGATGATAAGAAGAAGACGTTAATGTCAATTTTGTCAAACCAAAATATAACAAAGCCCATCTAAAACAAAATGAATTTTTCCAGTAATTTAGGCAAACATTAAAAGAAAAGTTTAGTATTCATTTCGAACTAAACTTTTTGTAAAAACAAATACCAAGTATAATGAACTCTTTAACAAAAAAAAATAAGCTCCATTTAAAATCTTTAATGTTTTACGATAACATTTTTTATAGAAGCTTTAGACGTAAATTTTAGTTGTTTTTTTGGAAAATTTGTCACTAATTCACTTTGTAAGATCAAGAAGTGATATCTAGTTTACTAGGGAGAAGGTGTAAGATGCCTAAGTATTGGCGCGCCATAGTCCCAGTCCCCCTTTCAAAATACAAGGGGGGACGTAAAAGGAGGCCGGGATATTTCGCCTCTCCTCAGTCGGAAAATGGTACGTAATTTTCGTCATTCGCGTCGCGTTGACGTGAGTTTTCAAGAACCACTGAGATGCTGGTTGTAATTTAGAGGCGGGGATTAACTCCGGACCTACTTAACGTTTGGACTGGAGATAAAGCTAATAGCGAATTTATACCTTCTCCCTAATAAACTAGATATCGCTTCTTGGTAAGATTAACCATTCGTTATTTTTTAGAAATTATTTGGGATAACAACAGTGTTTTTGTGCCTTTTTGGAAGAATAACAATTACCACCAAATTAACGTAAGAGGTTAAGCATACGATATATTTAATTGTCCATCACTTACAAATAATAATTTTAATTATATTTAATTCAAAATAACCTAAAATAACAAATTTTAGGAAACACGTCGTCACTATATATATAGTTTTGTGGTAATTTTTTTTTCTTCGTTGTTTTGTTCTTTCACTAATACGCTTTAAAAATTACATAACCTGTAAAAATATAAAAATTCGCCCCTCCCCCCTCTAAAAAATAAATTAAAGAATAAGCTATATAAACATTACATTCTATGAATGTGTACAATCCCCCCATGAATCCTCCTTACATATTGGCATACGTTAGGATATAAGCACTATCTATGTCTGTTTGTCTATTAATTAAATAATAAAAATACCGCTGTAGTTGCTTAGCTGGAAGATAATCACCCCCCCCCCTTTTTCAATATTTTGGCAAACGAAAGTGTATGATGATTTTGAGCTCGAATGTTTAAAGTAAACTATCTCCATATATAATAATTGCCGGAGATTGTTAATTAAATTCTATGGGCCTTTTCGTAAACCGCGAAGTTTCTAAAGCTTCGTATACTTTCATTTGCCAAAATACGAGAGCGAAGGATTGAAAATAGAACATAATATTGTATAAAACAATAATAAAATGGTGTTGTGCGTCAGTGAAAACATACAAACATTAAATTAAAGCAAAGGCATTTCTCTTTAGAAAAAAAAAACAATTTATTCTTTTGATTGAATAAAAAACAAACGAAACAAAATGATACAACCAAATATATTACCTAAAAGAAATGATATTTTCGCAAGAACAACTACGTATTTATGGAATGTGAAGATGCATGGTTAATTTTATTTATTTATTTTTATGTTTTAGTTATATTATAACTTTTGGCAAGCTCGAATCCGAAGACATCTTATTCTTCTTCTGGAAATTTGTATAAAACTGAGGAATGAGACTCAAAATTGAGTGGAATCTCATGTCCAACTTCCCTGGCACCTAATATTGCCGCTCCTAGAGCTGAAGATGTTGTCAGCCTTAGAAGCGAAAATTTTGCGAGGCAAGACCCCAACCCAGCATGAAAACCTAATAAAGGTATTATTTATCAACGTGTAAAAACCATTTTCTTATATTAAGAAACTATAGTTTTAAAACAAAGTATATATTTTACCATCTTTTAGTAACGGCCAACTTTTAAACACCGAACCGACACAAACTATGGATAGCCCCTCCTTTTTCTCCATTAACGACTACAAAATACGACGTAAGTTAATTTCTTTTTAATTAACATAATGTTAATTAGAATTTACTCTTAACTTTATTTGTGCTGGGAATCAAAGCTTTAACGTATTTCCCCAAAGCTTCTCCAGCTTCGTAAAAGAAATGTTTCGCTAAAGGGTCATTTTTTTGTACCGCGACTAAAAGGGTGTTGGGGGAACATAATTATAATATTTATTAAGATATTTAACGGGAGGGGAGTGGATTGCATACCATTGGCTAACGTTTCGCATAACCTTGCAAAAATGGTTTTACTAAAGTTAGTGTAACAGTGTTCTAGCAAACCAAACTTGTCCTTCAACTATAGATTAATGAAAAAAGTGTAAATGGAATTTATTACTTAGTTAAAACTGGTTTATCGTGGGGCAGGATCTTAAAAAAATGTATATTTGGATTGGATTGAATGAAAGGAGTAATAGGGGAGAATGAGAATGAGGGTTTTGTCAGTTTGACACCTAAAAAAAAAGCATATGTTTTTAATTTACTTGGAAGTGATCTAGTATCGCTTGTTTGACGCAATCTATAGGATAAGGTGCCACTTGATAGTTATCTTCTGTATCGAAAACAGCCTTGCAAGCGCGTAGAGATATCCACATTGCTTTAAAATAGCAAATAATTTTAGATTATTAAAGTAATATAAATTTTTGACGGGACTTTGAAAATAAATATTATAATTTTTTTTTTAATCTAACCGGATGCTTCATCCCCTAGTAAGTGACCCCATCCACCGCAACGTTTCGATGTCCCATCAGGATTAATAAGTAAAGAATTGGAGCCAGTTCCCGCGATTAAAACCAGACCCCCTGTCAAATGATATATATGTATTTTTTATTAGTTTTTCTTTAAATGAGCCACAGTTAATTTTTTTATCTTTATACCATGTGGGTCAGCGGTTATAACTGATCCTACAGTATCACTGGCAACTGCGCAGGCTTTACTATCTTTAGGATAGGATTTTAAATACTCTTCTTTGAAGTGACGATTACCCTCCTCTTGCTCACACCCACTTAGACAAAAACCCTAGTTTGAAAATCTCGCGTCAGTTTTTTAAAGTAAATATGTATCAGCATACGTTTATAAGATATGTTCCCATAAGTATGACGCTACATATATATCGTAATGCTAGACATTGAGAGCTAGTTCAAGAATGACAAGTGAGAATTGACTACACGCGGTTTTGCAGTCCATATTGTCTATACTAAGCCTTTGACAGCGCCTCACCAGGCGTCGCTTTACGAGTATCTATGATCTACGTCACTGCGTGACAAGCTCCAGTTTGTAACCAGTGACAAACTTATGGTGAACATATCTTATGAACTTATGATATCGGGGGGGGGTATATGTTGTACCAAACTTTCTAGTTGCACATTTTCAGGTAGTTTAGCGTCTACCTTGGCCTTTTTTATCATATTGTGTAGACTTTTTTGGCATTCTTCCAGTCCTAAAAGCTGGAATTATCAGTTTTAAGATTTAATATTTATATATGGGTTTATGGGTGTGCTATATCTTAATCATTTCCCCGTTTTATGTGATAAAGTATAATGATGAGATTTTTTTTAATTACCAAATAATTGGCACTAGCTCCTTCCACCAAACATAGTACTTTTCCATTTTGATCTACAAAAACTAATTTTGAATAAGACGCCCCCCTGAAAAAAAAATTATGAAAATTATTGTTGTTGTATGCGTAGTTTTTAGACTAAAAGGGTTGATACCATTTACACCAGGTCAGGCTACTTGGTATTGCACTTTAAGTGTCCGTCAAGTACTCTAGATCCTGGTGTAAATGGTATCAACCCTCCTAGTCTGAAACCGTGTATATGCTAATTTTTAATTGATAAAACACATGTACTATAAAACCAATTTTCTGAAGTTCAAAATACATTTTTATACACTTCAATTACACCAAAACAATATAGCTTACCCTTCGATTCCCCCATAAATTTTAACGTTTTCTTGATCCATTTCTTCAATTTTTATAAAAAATTTAACTAATAAACAATTTTAATAATTTATATTGATTAAAAAACAATAAAATGTGCGTAATTTAAAATTTCCTAGCGATAAATAGTCTTGAGCGGCCGCGATTTCGAAACGAAAACTGTACGTCTTTGACGTTTTTGCCTTCTACAGCCTCCCCATTGGGAGACAAACTGAGTGAAGCCACGAGATTTTCTATAGTATGATACGATTGAGTAATTTGCATATTAAAGTTCCCCTTTCCCGCGTAGCTTCCGCCATCTCTTTGGCGGCTTTGCCGTTTTTCAAGGTCATTAGTCTCACGCTGTTTTCCATTGCAGTCATCACAGCATAACAAAGTGGAGTGAGAACAAAAGCTCCTTTATAATTGCATTAAATATATCTCTATCTCCTTTAATACTGCTCCATGGTGGCAGATTGTTAGCATCCAATCGAAAACTGCATTAATTTGGCAGACGATTTTGACAGTTTAAATTAGATTCGTAATTAAGCACGTGGGACACGGGTGCCGGTTAAGTTAGTTAACCTAATTTATAAAGAAAATGTCCAATTTGTTTGCGAAAATGCGAGTTATTCATCAAATTCTTCGTTTTAAATCAACTAAAATGTGTAACAAACCGTTGAAAATTATCTATCCAAATGAAAGTCAGTCCCATGCAGAGCCTAATCTTGCAATTAAAGAGGAATTGTTGGCGGAACGCAAAATATTACGCAATGCGAAAAAGAAAACCACAATAATCTCCGACTTTAAAACGCAACCGATTAAGAACATTTTGTCAATGTCGAATAAAATTAGGGAAGAGAACAATGTCATTATATTAGAGGGTAAGCGTCTGATTAAAGATGCTCTACACTGTGGCTTGTCCCTGCAAAATCTTTTCTACGCAAATGAGAGTTATATTGAAGATCCTACAATATCATTACTACCTCAGGATAAAGTAACAATGGTGTCCGAAAAGGAGATGAAAACGTGGTCCCTTTTGAGTACTTGCCCTGGGATTATGGGGATATTTGAGAAACCAACAACCCCTCGTGAAAATGAGGACCCAAATTACCCAGTGACAGTAATTTGTGATAATGTTAGAGACCCTGGTAACATGGGTTCCTTACTAAGATGCGCCTCAGCTGCTGGTTGTAAAAATATCTTACTTACTAAAGGCTGCGTTGATATTTGGGATAGAAAAGTTTTGAGAGCTGCTGCTGGGGCTCATTTTAGACTTAATTTCGAGAACAAATTACTATGGAGTGATGTAGAGCGTATAGTAGAAAATTTTCATCTTTATTTTGCTGATATCTTTGAAGATAATGATGGGGAAACGAGAAATTGTAATGGAATTAGCTTTTATACTGATGTTAAATTTAGCAAAAGAAAAATGGCTCTAATTGTTGGTGGTGAAACTCACGGGGTTAGCGAAGATGCTAAAAAATTAGTTACAAGTAAAGGAGGTTTTGGACTTGCAATTCCCATGAAGAACAATGTGAATAGCTTAAACTCGGCAACAGCTCTGGGAATTTTCTTGTTTGAAATTAGACGACAGTTTGAATGTGACGTTTTAAAATAAACCACACCATGTTGTTATTTTGAACTGTCTTTATTATTGAATGATTACCATGATCTCCAAATACTTTTTCTAGCGAAAAATAATAATATGTAAAAGATCTATTCAAAAGGATACAATAATCTCATATTTTTAAATAAGGGCAAGCTCTAAGTAGGGTTTGTGTTTCATAAAATATAATGCCTTTGGAAAATATAAATCTTTTTATAAAAAGAAATATCACAACTTCAGTAAATGAAAGAAATTTACTTATATGAATTAGTAAAAGTAGTATTTTAAAGAAAAAATTATAGATTGGTTGGATTGTAATTGTAACTGAATTCTGCGAAGCATTTAAAGTTTAAAATTTGGCACTCCAAGAATCCAATCAAATTACTAACAGTTGCAATTATTATTTTTGGGCAAAGTCTAGGATTCAACTTGTCGATTTAATAGGGCCAGTTCTTTAATAGTGTTAACTTTATTTTCAGGATCAATTAGTGGTCTTCTTGGCCATGTGGATGGTTTTGTCAAAAGAATTTCTTTGGCTTTCAATTTCTTCAGCTGAGTTACAATTGGGTCTATGTTAGTCTCGAGCCATTCCCTCGTAGTATAAGTGTCATAAACTTCGGAAAGGGCATTTTCCATATAGGTATAGAGCAAAGTAGTGTTCGTTATCAGATCAGGCAGGTTCTTAGTCCCAATTTCAACATGAGCCGGACTTCCAAACTTCATTCGAACTTGGTAATCCGTCATCCAACCGATGACGTGATTGTTGTTAAGTATATTATTCAAGTTCCATTGAACACTGGCCAAACGTTGAATTCCAGAAAATATTCTCGACCCAGGAAAATTGCATACAATCTCTTCATTCTGCGATACATCCCATGATATTTTAATGGAATTCTTGCAGTCCAGGATGCGTGTGGTTTCATTTATGGTTGCGTTGTTCACTTGTCCTTCTTTTAAGTAGATTAGGTTGACAGCTAGGGAAGGTATGGCGGATGGTAGAAGTTCGCAGAGTACAGCAAAGTGATCGAAACGTTGCCATCCGGTTAATGCAATACCGTGAAAGTTTATTTTATCCTGGTACTCGGATATGACTCGCATCCAAGAACGATGGTTTTCTAGATGGTATTCAATGTTAGTGAAGCTGGATGTTGGTCTAGAGGCTCCCTTAAAGGCGCTAGCTGCCCAGATATTTGGAAATAAGGCTGCGTATTTCTCCCAAATGTCCACCGTAATTACATTCTCTACATCCGGAGTGTATTTCCAAACCATTAGTTCAACGTATTTGTGTATTCCACTCTCTCGTAAGTAGTCCTCGGGGATGGCCCTAAACATATCGTCCCACATTATGGGTTGGATGGAATAAGTTTCTTTGATGTATTTGGCCACTTCCACAACGTGCTGGATGAATAAGGTATCCAAGTCAATTTTCTCAGTCTGCATTCGTTCTTGGCATTTTTCGCAACGTCCTAGATAATAGACTTCGTCAGCTCCAATGTGTATCCATTTCATCAAAGGATGTGCCTTGACTATTTGGTCTATCATTTCGCGTAAGACCTTTGACGTTTCATTTCTGGAAGGGCATATAACTTGAGGGTATTCGGGTACCTCCCTTAAATGCATGAATTTAGGTTGTTTCAGAAGAAATTCCAGGTGTCCAAAGGTTTGAATTAGAGGGATTACTAGTAAATCGTTTTCCCTAGCTGCTATTAAAATCTCTTTGATATCATTTTTCGAGTACGCATTGTACGCTTTAAAAATGTCAATATTGCCATAAAAAGGGAACATATCCTCGTATTCTATTAGTATCCCCGTAGCTCCCAGTTTGCGTATTATTGGAAAGAAAGTGGAGTAATACTTGACGCTCGGTGGGGCGCCTTTTAAGTCCAGGTGGACTAGTTTGTGCGGTAGTTTCGGAAGATTCTTAACATTAAAATCTATCAGATTATCGGGTTGATTGGTACTGAGCTGTCTTTTAAGGGTGGTTTCGCGTATTTTGGCATGCACTTCAGCTTCGCGAAGCCGTTGTTTGAGCAAATGTTGAGATGGCTGTGTAATGGAAAGTAGTTCGTTAACATTTTTCATTGGATTGAGATCAAAGGATGAGATTTTCAATGCTTCCTGTTGGGACATTTGTAGTTTGGGAGGTAACGATGTCAATCGGCTGGAATGTAAATTTTGTTGGTTTTGTTGTTCAAATGTCGTGATCTCATTTTCCTTATCCTCTGTGCGTAAAACCTTATATAATGCGAAGAACACGATACCAGAACACAATGTAAAAATTACATAAAATCTAAATTTTGGCATCATTTTGATGTTTGTTCCGGTTGGATTTTTCGTAGCATTTACTTGAAATTATTTGCTATTTGAATTAATTGCTAGTTCATATCATAATAATGGTTGATTTATTTAATTTGATAGTTGACAAGCGAATGTAGCGTACACGGTGTACGGTACACCCAAGGCACCCTAGATAAAATAACGGCTGGTGCACGCTGCTCTGGTAAGGGGCGGCAGGAGCTTGTATAGAAAAGGGCCATCTCATACCTAGATGGCGTTACAAATCATCAATTTAAAGGCGCGAACTTTTGAAGCAGTAGAAACATAGCAAGTAGCGAACAGCTCAAAGGTGATAATAATCAATAACTTTATATATTTTTTAAGGTTTAAAAAACTTTATTTGTAATTTTTTTAACCCATGAGGCAATTTAATGCTTTCAGTTTTAACACATGAGATAATTTTATGCTTTCAGTTTTAACACATGAGATAATTTTATGCTTTCAGTTTTAACACATGAGATAATTTTATGCTTTCAGTTTTAACGCATGGGATAATTTTATACATTTTAACACAAAATCATTTTAAACATTTTAAAACATGAGATCATTTTATACATTTTAAAACATGAGATCATTTTATACATTTTAACACAAGAGATCATTTTATACTTTTCTTTTTGCTGGGAGATAAGTTATATCTTGGGATATCACAGATTTTCCTTCTTGAAATAACACAGCAGTTGCTTCTTGAAATTCGGCATTGTTTTCATGTTCTTGAAAAATAGTGTTTTTAAATTGTCGCTCCTAGTCCTAGTTGTTGTTGGAATTGCCGAGACGTAACAAATCGCTTGTGTTTAGTAGAAATACTAAAATCTGATTTCTTAAAGTGTTTACTGCAAACTTTAGCAACACCTTCAGACTCTATCCACTTTTGATATTGACTTATGTCTTCACCAAATATTTCACTTATCCATTTAGCCTTCCTAGTCTCATCTTTAGGAAAAGAATGAACGCTAATTGCATGCTGCTCGTCTAGAAGGTGTTTCTTTCCGTTGTATTCCTTTTGTTTACAATTGGCACAATGCACATAACCATTCTGACGTGTGATATAGGAACTTTACTATGTTTTGTGATTCGATATCTACATCGAAAAACAATATAATTAGTAGTAATTAATAATAGAAAAGGCTATCTTCGGTTAACAAATTACTTTTAGCCCTGACAACAGCATGCTTTCCTAAATAAACTATAGTTATGTTAAAAAGTTTTATTTCTTATAAATTGTTTTTAGTATATATGAAATGTGAGTGTATCTCATAAAACTAAAGAAATATTTATAGTTGTTTTGTATAATTTATTAATAATAATAAAACTTACCTCGAAAATCCTGGCCTCGTTTGCTCGTTTCAGCCCACCATGTTGGTCTGACTCCCGTTTAAATTCCCGTTTTGGCGCGAAAATACAATTGAAAACGGGCACCTCTACTGGCGAAAATTGGCAAACAAAAATTTCACTTTTGGGTTGAAAATAATAAGCGCGCTCCAGCCGTTATTTTATCTAGGGTGCCTTGGTACACCGTACAGGGCCGAGAGCGAGACGCTTATTTAACGCCACCTAGATTTAGAAAATGTAACTGTAAGAGGCGTACTACCGGCTATGCGAAGCGGTATAGAGTAATGGCACCTACTTGCCTTTGACTGTATTAAGCTCTATGGGTAGTTAACATGGAGTGCCACTACTCTATACAGACCGTGCCGGCTATGCACTACCCTGCTGCCTGAACGCCTTCGCCTAGTACGGTCCTTGCTAGCAGTCTGGGAAATAAGGATATTTTTTAAACTAGTCCTTGGGACCAGTGACCCCTAGTCCCCGAAATAATTAACTGGTCTCCGGACTGGTCCCAGCCTTTGTTCTCCTATAGATTTGCAATTAATAAACTGGTCCTGAGGACCAGTAACCCCCACTTCTTGAATTAAAAAACTAGTCCAAGCAATTAATAAACTGGTTTTGGACCAGAGGAAGTGTGCTATTTCCCAGACTGCTTGCTAGTACGATTATTGCTTCGATGAAGCAGACGATCTTTTGGTTTTAGTTCAAATACTACTAACTGTAGTAGAAAATGTACTGTATGATGCCCACTGACTCCCACCGAGCACCGATTACTTTGATTAGATAGAACGGTTTATTTCCGTTCTCCAATGAAATGCGTTTGTGGGTGTAAAACTACAGTTATAGCATCTTTTCCCTTTAAACATTTTCAAAATGGCCGAAGCGCGTGGTCAAATTTGTGTTCCCGGTATATTATTTGCTAATTTTATTATAATTAATCTATTTTCAATTCGAAAGAAGAACAGCTTTAAATTTATGTATTTTATATAGGACAACGTCTTTGCGAATCAAATGAGCAGCACTATGGCGGGAAAGGAACGTATGTCATGCAAAATTATATCTATGCTAGTGTTGCTGGTGTGCTCAGTGTTAGAAAAGAAGAAAAAATAAATATTGTCGAAGTTCAAAGAGGAAATAAAGAAAATAGAGTACCATTACCGGGAGCAATTGTCACTGTCAAAGTATAATAACAATTAGATTTACACCTAGATAATTGCTGCACATTAATAATTAACACAATGTTTTACAGATTAGTAGCATAAATCTACGTTTTGCAAAATGTTTAATCTTGTGCATAGAATCTACAGTTTTAAAAGAACCATTTAGAGGGGTTATTAGGAAGGAAGATGTTAGAGCAACAAGAAAAGATACTGTTGAAATGTACAGGTGTATGAGACCTGGGGATGTTGTTATTGCAAGAGTTGTATCCTTATGTATATTAAGTTATAGACTAATGGCACCCCATGTTTTTCCCCATAGAGCTTAATACAGTCGAATGCAGAGGACTGCCATTACCCTATTAACTTGGTCTTTAGGAACACATTTTTTATTTAGAATATTCCTTAATTATGATTGTTAGCTTTCAATTGGCGATGCTCATTCTTATTATTTAACGACAGCGGAAAATGAATTAGGAGTTGTCATTGCACAAAGTGAAGCTGGTAAGGATTGAGTAAAATAATTATCTACTTCCTTAGATAATTATTTATTTATCTTTGGTTTTATAATTAAAAAGGTGTAGCAATGGTTCCTATAAGCTGGACAGAAATGCAATGCCCTAAAACACAAATAAGGGAAGAAAGAAAAGTAGCAAGACTCTATACAAATATTGTACCTTCAGAAATATTTTAATAAAGTTTATAAAAAAAATTTTTGGTAATTGTCCCAAAATTATTTTAGTATAAAAAAAATGATTATTTACGAATTTTTCTTTATATTTTCAAAATTATGCGCGAAAAGAAATTGGGTCAAAGGTTTCTAACGGCATCTAGCGGTGGTTTCTATAAAAATAAATTCGCTGGTCACGTGATTGATTACGTCAGTCTTTCTGTTATGGAGGAAGAAGCCGGGTCAGTCTCGAATGTCTACTAAAATATATTGTTTAAATAAGGTAATTACGCCTTTTAATTGTTAAATATTATTTTAGAATTTTATGAGTTCAGTATTTTAAGAGTTTTGGTCATTTATTTCTTTCTAGTGCTCATGAAGTGGTGCTGATGTGTTTGATACAACGCAAATTTTCATAACTAAGCCTTGGTCATCTCCTTCACTGGCACTAAGGTAAGGGACATTTTAGTATTAGTTTCTGTTGGGAAGGGGAGGGGGGGATGATTGAACGGCAATGTTTCAAGGTTTTCACCGTGCACGTTTTCCTCATTTGGTATTGTTTCCTTATTGTTGATTTGCACTAAAGTAAAGGTTTTGGTAATGTCTTGCGCGGGATGGTGCTACCCTCACCCTGCTGAAAGTTATTTTGCATGGTGAAGAGTTTCACTTTCTTTAACGAGTGGTTTAATATTACACACGTCTAGTACACATATTATCACATTTTTAAGTTGAGGTAATACTGTTTGTAGATTTCTGCATTACCGCCTGGTTTTTTTGTACATTAGTAAAAGTTGCACAATTATGCATATTTTTGAATATGGAGCCAACAGTTAGTCAAGGGGAAAAGTAGTTTAAAGGGGCTCACCAGCGCTGTTGGGGGGGGGGAGACCGCTCTTAGTTCAGGGGGAAAACACCCAGCTCTTTGGCCATAAGGAATGGCGCCACCATCGCGTTGGGTGGGTGAGCAATATGCTAACCAACAGTTTTACCCGCCCCCCCTACACCCCAACAGCTCCGGCCAGCCCCTTTAACATGTAGCTTCCCCTCTTGGTGGAGTATTTGAGCCTCCCAGTAAGAGGGATGACACCTGAGTAAGAGATGAAGGTTTAAACTGTTGGCTCCCTAGCACTATACCATCAATTTATACAACAATGGGGGCAATTCTCAAACTTTTTAAAGGAGTTATGTATCGTAAGTGATAACTATTGTCTAAAGGGTTGTTCTGTTGTCAACAACGTCCCGTCTATGAATGCGCGATATCTAAATAGGCGATTAGTCATAGGTGTCATCAAACGAAAGTCGGGGCATGTCTCGCGAATTCCGCTGGTTCTAATAAAAAACAAGGTGGTCAAGTTAAAATTTTACCGCGGAATTTTCCGGTAAAATATAAAATTTAAGAAAGGGCCCAAGCGCCTGTCCCTGTGCTGGACGCGTACACGATTTGGAGAGAGAGAAGCTCGGAGAGAAACAAAGGGAAAGTGCTACGTAGGGAACTGCCTGACTATAAATAAGTGAGAGGGGGAAGAGGGAGAGGGGGCGTCTCGCCCCGAGAGGAGAGAGAGGAAAGAAAGGTAGTTTAAATTGCGCGGTCTTTATTGAGTGAAGGAAACAAGATGATAATTTTCGTTCGTGATACATCAGGTTATGCTGCATGGTTAGGTTGGTTTTTGTAAAATGGAGGGGACGGTTTGCGGTCATAGGGCCTTCTCGTTTAGGGGATCCAGAGTTTCGTTTTACATACATTATTTGATTCGTCTGGTTTTTAAAAATTATACTTTAGTGGGGTGGGTGCACAATTTAGTTTCATTAATATTATTTGAAATGTGACGTTATTAGAAATAATACTTAGGGGGTACACGATTGTGTTTCAGAAATGTTTTTTAGTTGTACGATTTATTTTAATAATATCTTTGGGAGATAAACTATATGGGGAGCCACGTGAGCCATGTAAAATTAGTATTAAGGCCCAGCCCTTGGGCCATCTTGTTAATTATCACGAGAGTGATAACAAATCTCCTCTTTGGTGATAACTTATCCAAAGGGTTAAACTGGTTGATAAGGTATGCTTACTTCATGACTAAAGACGGTAAAATTTTAGCTTGACCACCTTGTTTTTTATTACCATGAGGGGAATTCGCGAGGCATCCACCGCTTTTCGTTCAAGGTTTGATGACACCTATGACTAATCACCTATTTATATATCGCGCTTTCATAGACGGGACGAGGTTGACAGCAACCCTTTAGAAGATAGTTCTCACTTGCGATAAGTCGCTTAAAAAGTTAGAGAATTGCCCCAAATTAATAAGATGGCAACTCCCTGCATTTGACTACCTAACATTCCAAGGGAAGTTGACATGAGTGCCGCAACTCTATAGAGCTATCTCAGTCGTTAGGTCAGTGCCTAGCTAAAACGTCATGTGCTTAGCTTTGGCAGTGGGTGGCCATGTTTGGTACCGCTTTGGTTCTATGGGCATATATCATGGGTGATGTGACACTAAGGCTTCTGAGATAGCTCTATCAATATTTGTATTGATTCATAATAATACCCACTTAAAACCTTTAAAGAATATTTGAACGCCCGCTTGGTTAATTTGGTTCATTTACCCTTTTTTCCAACCCAATTCCACTACCACAGCAACCACCCTGAGCTTGGCCAGGCTTTTGTGGGTGCTTTTATCATTGTTTGGTAGAACAAAATAACATTTCTTATGTTATATTTACCAAGTCATATCATTTAACCTTGTAATCCAGAGTTGTATTATTACATTTACCTGCAAGCTTATGTTTGTGTAGTAAAAGCTACCAGCACCGTTTTAATCGGGTTTTTTACACATTGCCTTAAACCACATTGAACATATCCTTTGGAAAACATGGCTATCTTTTATTTTTGCCAGAAAGTAAATTGACTTCATGAACCACTTCTAATCTGATCACACAAATCTAAACAACACCCACATCATAACCATGGGTACTCTACTAGACCCCAAAAAGTTTTTCGTTACCGCGACTCAAAATTTGGCACGGTCTTTGGCTGCAATTAAACCAACACCGGAAGAAAAATTTCAAAGATTGTTTTCATTATGCCCACAAGATCAGCAAGGTTTATTTCGTTTGGATCAAAGGGCCCAAGAAGCCATTGTTGCCCTTGGAATTTATTTCTTGGAATCAGGCTTCCAGAAAAAAGAAGTGATTGTACCTTATTTGTTGAAAGTTTTGCGAGGCTTAGCAAAAGCCATTTGGGTTGATGAAGTTAGAATACACGACACTGATAGAATCCCAGTTAGTGAGAGATTCAGTTTTTGCCTCAACACCTTGCTTAGCGACATTGCCTGTCTGAACAGTGAATTAAGATTGGAGATAATAGAGTGCCAAGTCGACTTTTTGGGAGTGTTGGGAAATTTGATTAGAAGTTACAAGGGTACACCGAGTCCTCGAGGCAGCTTGGCTAAAGTAACCCTTTGCAAAGCGACTATCCCCATTTTGATTGGAACAGCTCGAGCTATTGGCAGAGCTAGCAAAATTGGAACGCCTTTATTTTGTCGACTATTTCCTCCTCCCAGTAAAGTGGTAGTAGCTCCTATGGCTACCTTGCAACGAACCGCTAGTTCCGGCGATTCTTCGTCAAACAAGAAGAATTCTTTAGGGAGTGGTAGTCTACCTAGATCACTTTCTAGAGCGTCTTGCAATACTAATAGAATCGTCGGACTTGCTAGCCGAGACTCTGGCGCTGATTTGATCTCCCTCTCAAGTTACTATAGCGCTAACCCTGTAGAAAGGGTATCATTTCAAAGTCAAACGTCAATCCCTTACGACGCGACACTCTATTTCTTCTATAAATTTGGATCCAGTTTTGGTCTCGCGCCTTTCTTGGGAGTGACTGAAATGGCAGGAACCGAAAACCCACTTTGCTTTTCAATAATTCACTTGCAAGCGGTTTTGGCTGTAGCTAAAAAGCTATTGACCCAGGATATTCTGGGATACTTGGATGATCAAGCCGGCGAAGTTTACAGCACTGGTCAAATAAAAATATTCCCTTACAAAACCTTCAGCGAAACCATGAAATTGGTGATGGTTACACTCTTAAGAGAATTGCTTCAGCATCAAAAGGATTTACCGATTCCCTTCACTAAGGATGTTCAGGAATTTGTTCGAGGACTTTTTCTATCTGGACAGACTGAGCTTCAAAGCAAAAATCACGACGCTAGTGAACGAGAGGATAGAGAAACTAATTACGCCACTGTTAATAAGTTTAAAGTCAATGTTCAAACCAATTCGGCTTGCGTGGACTTGCTGGTCTGGGCTGTAGCTGATGAAATAGGAGCCGATGGACTTTGTAGTCGATTGACCGAGAAAATTAACTCGTCCCATGGTCAGAAATTGGCGCTGGCTCATATGCCCTTGTTGATTGTCTGCCTGGAAGGTTTGGGAAAACTCGCCACCAAGTTTCCCAGCATCGCCGATAACTGCATCGCGGCCCTTCGAGATTTCTTGGTCAACCCTTCTCCCATTTTATTGAAGCTGCAACGACAGCAGAGCGACATTTCCACCCGAATGGGACCCTTGAGCATTATGATTACGGACCCGTGCGGAACATCTAACGTTAATACCAAGACTAACACTGTTTCTAGTTCTCACATGGCTTTCGAACAACTTCGCGACACCGCTATCGACAATCTATGTCAATCTATTAATGCCGGGCTTTCTTGCGACCCTTACTGCTTCCAAGCTTTCCTGGCTTCCGTCTCGAACCGGCTATATCAGGCCGAGAAGAGCGACATGGAATCGACTTTAGTCTCCACCAACACCATCGTGGCCCTGGGAAGATTGGCTGTAGCTTTGAAAGAGACCCCGAGGACCATGGAATTTATTTTGCAGTTCTTTCAGCAAAGATTTTGCCGGCCTCCTTCGCCTTTAGACGCTTTAATAGTAGAACAATTGGGATGTATGGTCATCGCCAATGGAGACACTTACGTCTATGAAGAAGTGATGAAGATGTTTACCATGATTACTGTCGAGTCGAGTTCCCCGTACGACGTTGGTAGCGTGGAAGACAAGAAACAAGGTTATCGGCACGTCTCGTTAGCCGTTATGAACGCCTTGTCCAAAGTCGCCAATGTACTAGATGGCGAAGAACAACAACACGAACTCTTGGTTCGATTATTGGAGCTTTTTGTCCAGTTGGGATTAGAAGGAAAACGGGCGAATGAAAGAGCTCCCGCCTCCGTCAAGGCTTCGAGTAGCGCCGGATCGTTGGGTGTACTTATCCCAGTTATCGCTACTCTGGTACGAAGATTACCACCCATCATGAAGCCCAAACCAAGGTTACACAAACTTTTTCGCGATTTTTGGCTTTATTGTGTCGTTATGGGATTTACTTCGGAATCGGGATTATGGCCGCAAGAATGGTACGAAGGCGTCAAAGATATCGCGGCCAAGTCACCCTTACTCGTTTCCCGCGAACACTTGAGGTCCGAACTTCAATACAACTCGGCTATTAGAAACGAAACCGTCTCAGTTGGAGAACTGCAAGAATTGCGAAATCAGATCTTGAGTCTTTTAGACCATCCTGCCGAGATTACTCCCTACGTAAACAAGTTGAATTTCGCCCAATGTACCTATTTGCTGTCGGTGTACCGACTGGAGACATTGAGGGTTCAAAACTCGCAAGGCGAAACACCCTTTCATTTGATGATTCAATACGTTGAGGACCCTACTATTCAAAAGGACAAGGCTGGGATGTGGCAATGCATCTCGGTTATTGCCGATAAAGTTTTCTTTTCCTTTTTGGGCGTTATGACCATCAAACCTAAGAACAAAGAACGAGACATTGAACTGGAAAATCACGCTCTGTTCCTCCTAGTCAAGTTTAACCATCCTCATAAACAAATACGACGTATTGCCGATCGCTACTTGGCTGGCCTCGTCGATAAGTTCCCTCACCTACTATGGAATGGGACAGTCCTCTGGACAATGTTGGATATACTGCACGTACTTACCACTTCTCTATATTTGGATCCGAATGAAGAAAATCCGGAAATTGAAGTACCGGGAACTAGTTACAAATTAACCCTAACAGACACGATGGAAGCCCGCGAATGCATCGTTAAAGACTTCGCAGCCCGTTGTCAAGGCATTGTACAAGAAGCCGTAAAATGGGCACCAGAAATTACGCGATCTTATTTGGAAGAGTATCTCGCTAGCCAATCAAAAGCTACTGATGGTCTGAAACAACACAGCGGATTCGCCTTGGCCGTACAAAGTATCCTGCACTTTTCTGGCCTAAACTTACAATCGTTGGCCCTGCCACCCGCCACTTTAGATAAATGGCCTTCGTGTGCCAAGAATAACGATTCTGAATTCGTCGCGTCTCTAAATTTACGTTGTCGATTCTCGGGCGAAGTCGCCGGTCTCCTTATGTTGGGTGAAAACGAAGAATCGGCTAAGGAAAAACTCTGCGAGAAATTGATCGCTGATTTGAAAAGCAGTTGGGCCAAAAAAGACGTCGATTACCATAAGGAATGCGTCTTTCGAGTCACGGCACTTTTGATAGCCTCCAACGGAATCAACAGGGCTTTATTACACGCTCTTTGTTGGTCGGCTGTGGAATTTTTCCAACACGAGGCTACAAGGAGCATCGTGGCTTGTTGGCAATGGGTACTCGTCGCCCGATCTGATTTGGAATTACCACTTTTGCAAGAAATGTCTGCCGCCTGGCACATGACAATCGATAGACAAATGGGACTATTTTCCAAGGATCCCCCTCAAGTGGACCCCTGGGCTGCCCACGAGGGATGCGTTTTAGCTCCCAACCCGGCTTATTTCGAACCCCACGCCATTTGGGTCAAATTCCTGGCAGAAAGAATTGAAATTGCCAAGTACTGCAGCTTAGACGAAGTTGAAATATTCGCCAATATGCTTCATAGATCGTTATCAGTGGCTGTTGGGAAAAATTGGAACCATCGTCACATTGCTACCATCGGTACACGCTTTCGTTTATTAACAAGCGGGCTATCATTGGTCCAAGGAGACGTACTACCACGTACCGTCAGTAAAAGCGTCCTACGAGAAAGGATTTATTCTTCCGCTTTGGACTACTTCGCCGGATATCCCATGAGCCCTTCCCAGAAAGGTCCTCAACTCAGAGAAGACATTTTATGTCTAATTAAATTCTGGCAAGGCATACATACGGATAAGAAGTATTTGAAGACAAATATGATGGCCGATTTATGGGGAGATTCCAGCGCCCCTAATAACTTGTCCTTGAGTCTAAGCTCTGAACTTAGAGGAAGTTCCGATTTGTCCGCCAGAGCTACCCCAACTGGTTGGATTAACACGGTACCCCTTAGCAGCAATATGTCAACCATCTCTCGTCGTTCCTCCGGAGGACGATCAGGAAGGCGAGACCAAGGAACCGAATTATTTGTTAAAGACTACGTTCGTAAACGAAACCTAATCATGGGCCTCCTAGCTGTAGAAATAGAATACTTGATAACATGGCATAACCCAATGTCCCTTCCCGAACGGCATGTACCCGGCGAAGAGACGATTGCGGCTTGGAGAAGTCAAACTACAACCGAAAGAACCTGGAGAGATACCGCCCGTTTGGCTTGGGATATTTCCCCCAGTTTGGCCGTTTTCTTACCCTGTCGTTTTAAAAATTCCGAAACCTTGCAGTCAGAACTTTCTCGGCTGGTCCGACTCAACCCTAGCGCCGTTTCTCATTTGCCGGAAGCCGCCAGCTATCTTATCACCACGGAAGTCGTTCTCTCTGACCGTCCCGAGTTGACTTACCTTCTAACGTGGGCCGAAGTCTCACCCATCAAAGCCTTGGCGTACTTTTCCCGCCAATACCCACCTCATCCTATCACAGCCCAATACGCCGTTCGGGTTTTGGCCTCGTTTCCTCCCGACGTCATCCTATTTTACATTCCTCAGTTGGTACAAGCCGTACGTTACGATACCATGGGGTACGTCACGGAGTTTATTAAATACGCCGCGAGCCATTCGCAGTTGCTGGCCCATCAGTTGATATGGAACATGAAGACAAATATGTATTTGGACGAAGAAGGTCATCTGCAAGATCCCGACATGTTCGATTCGCTTCATCACATAGTTACTAGCATTATCAACAGCCTTTCCGGACCAGCCAAAGAGTTTTACGAACGCGAGTTCGACTTTTTCAGCAAGATAACCGCCATTTCGGGAGAAATACGACCGTATCCGAAAGGTACCGAACGTAAACAAGCGTGTCTGAAAGCTCTGAGTCAAATTCAAGTACAACCGGGTTGTTACCTACCGTCAAACCCCGAGGCTTTAGTCGTTGATATTGATTACAAATCTGGAACTCCCATGCAGAGTGCCGCCAAAGCTCCGTTTTTGGCTCGATTTAAGGTACGAAATTGCGGCATACACCAACTCGAAAGCTTAGCCCTTAATTACAAAAACAGCAATATAACAACGACCCAATCCATTGGCCCTGAAGTGTGGCAAGCCGCCATATTCAAAGTCGGAGACGATGTCCGACAAGATATGTTAGCCCTGCAAGTTATTGGGCTCTTTGAAAAATCTTCAAGCAAGTCGGTCTCGATTTGTTTCTCTTCCCATACCGCGTGGTTGCAACCGCTCCGGGTTGCGGGGTTATCGAATGCGTCCCCAATGCTAAGTCGAGAGACCAATTGGGTCGACAGACCGACATAGGATTGTACGAATACTTTATAAAGAAATACGGAGACGAATCGTCGAAACAATTCCAAGAAGCTCGCAAAAACTTCGTCAAGAGTATGGCGGCGTACAGTGTCGTGGGCTTTTTACTGCAGATCAAAGACAGACACAATGGTAACATCATGCTGGACTCGGATGGACACATTATCCATATAGATTTCGGATTTATGTTCGAAAGCTCGCCCGGTGGTAACTTAGGTTTCGAACCCGATATCAAACTGACTGACGAGATGGTCATGATTATGGGAGGCAAGATGGAAGCCGCTCCTTTCCGATGGTTCTTGGAACTGAGCTCCCAAGCGTACTTGTCCGTGAGACCGTATCGGGAAGAAATTATATCTTTGGTATCGCTGATGTTGGACACTGGTCTACCGTGTTTCCGTGGTCAAACGGTGAAACAATTACGAGCTCGATTCGCTCCGAATGTCAGCGAAAAAGAAGCGGCCGCTTATATGCTGAAAATTATCAGGGATTCTTTCTTGAATTTCCGTACCAGGACCTACGATATGATTCAGTATTATCAAAATCAAATTCCATATTAATTAAGTTACACTATTATAATCATAATAATATTAATATATTGATATGTACACTATTATAACCCCCTTGTTATTACTCGTATAATTTATGTTTTAAGATATAAAAGTATATACCTATTGTGATTACGCCATAGCTTTCGGTATGATGTAAAGATCATTGTTATTGTTTATAATTATTTCGTTAAAATAAAGAAAATGTTATTGTAAAACAAATACTTTAATGATATTTAAAGATAGGATTATACGAGCTTGAAGTTTCTTCGTGACATGTATAAGCTTTCAGAAATAAATTCAATATAATTGTGAAAAACTAATAAACTATTAAGACAAGCCATTATTTTTGAATGATTCATTTCACAAGCTCGTAATCACGACGTACACAGACTTTCATTTATTTGACACAAAATAAAGCATTTCTAAGTGTTTTGGACAAGATGGACAAAGATTACATTACAAAATGCGTAAACGTATAAACCCTGATATATTTGTCATCACATCGTTTAATTTAGACAACATGAGAGCCCGTTGAGCAGTGATGTCTGGCGTTAAAGCTATGTATTTGTGTTAGTGGAATTGGTGTTAGGTCATCTATAATTTCTGGTCTTTATATTGACCCCAAGCTTTTCGTATTTTGGCCGCGGAATTCTCCTCCCTTTTCCTCCAAGCGTCGAGCTGATTGGCTTGTAATCCGGTTCGGAGTGAGCCAATTGGTCAAACGATTCGA
>JAEQBA010003880.1:0-65674 GCA_019434445.1 Phalangium opilio | reverse complement strand
CGGGTACATTAAAGGTCGGCTTACGAGTATATTAAAGTCGGTTTGCACACACTTTAATGGTCGGGTCCCACAGGGTTATCGACCAGACAGCTTAATGGTTGGCTAACTAGAGCGTAAATGGTCGGTTTACCATTCATTTACTTTGGGCTCACTGCCCTATTTATAGTAAGTTTTCCAGTTTCTAGTTGGTCGTCCTTTCCCCACCTGTTTTAGCTTTTATTAAAAATAGTGATATTTGTTTTGGGTTATTAAAATGCTATAATATATGTGAAAAATGATATTTTTTATTTTTTTTAACATTTGAAGTTTGAAACTATTTAAACTGCTAACTTTTTGAATGTGAAGCTTCGGAGGACATCTGAATTACCCGCCATTTGCTGGGTTATTAACAAAATGCAAGTAGAGTTTTTTACTTAAAAATATATTTCTCGCTTAGCTAAAAATAATTGTTGAAGTTTGAGATTTATTTTTGGCAGCAGTTTAAATAGGGTGATCTAAACAATCAATCAGAGAGTTCGTTTTCAAATAATGTTCATCACTGTTTCGATTTTTATCGCTATTTCTATCATCATGAAATCCCCGATGTCAGAGTTTATGTCATCTCGAAAGCTTTTTTCTTCATTAAAATGTCCATCATCATCGCTGTTTACAGAGTCAACAATATGGATGTTCTTATTTTTTTCCAGTCGTTTAAGTCTTCCGCCATTACGATCAGCCTTATGTTTAAGCCATTTTATTCGACCTCATATTCGGTGGCCTTCCTTAATTTGGGATGTGCCATAACAGCAGCTATATTGAAGACAAAAAAATATATGAAAATAATACTCAATTCTACAAGTTAATAAGCTTGATGCAGAACTTAAATTATATATATCCCTTTAAAGATATAGCATACCAAATATCACAGTCTTCAAAGTTAATTTTGAAAAGGTAATTTTGCCGTTCGCCCCATTCCAGTTCATTTGTAACACTAAAGCATGGTCAAAGGTTTTTCTTAAAGCTCTCCTGATAATGTCGTCGGAAAATTTTCCTCCCCAAGATTTAAACAACGCAATCTAATTATTAATATCGAATGCATTTTAACTAACGTATACGCATATCATCGTTCTCAAATTGTTGATACACTTACGGCGTTCTTTTTCTCTTCTTCATTTTGAAGAAGTTCTTCGACAGTTCGTAGTGCAGGTTCATCCGTAATTGGTAGTTTCAAGCTATTGGGTTGTGTTGAACAAAATTCCACATTTTGAACAAAACCCTTTGACATTTCGTCAAACTTTGAATTTAAATCAGTCAACATTATAATGACAGTTTGTTGAAATTTCTCTGCAAAAATTAACAAGTTGTGTATTGAAACGACAATACAAAAGCAATGACAGTAAGATTTATTACCTTCAGACATTAAATTACCAGTTGAAACATTAACTGGACGGTTTGATCCGGTGATGATTAAATGGCTTGATTCGCTACTGATTGAACGATTTGGTCTGCTAATGACGTTATGGCTTGACCCGCTACCACCTGGACGGTCTGACCCTCTATTGTTGGTAGAGCTTAACACGCTAAGTGGTCGGTTTGACCCACTATTGGCGTCCAGGCTTGATCCATTGTTGACTGGACGATTTGACGCGTTGGTGCCTGGACGACTTGACGCGTTGGTACCTGGACGACTTGACGCGTTGGTACCAGGACGACTTGACGCGTTGGTAACTGGACGACTTGACGCGTTGGTAACTGGACGACTTGACGCGTTGGTAACTGGACGACTTGACGCGTTGGTAACTGGACGACTTGACGCGTTGGTAACTGGACGACTTGAAGCGTTGGTGACTGGACGACTTGACGCGTTGGTGGTCAGGTGACTTTCGTTAATGATTTTATGGGTTGACCCTGCAGTGGCTGGTCGGATTGGCCCTCTATTGATTCGACGGTTTGAACTGTGAATGACTTGTTGATTAGGACTTAACATTGGACTTTCTTTTTCTTTACGGGTCAAGCCGGCGCTAAATAGCCGATTACGTAGTAACATGGGGCTTGTTAACTGATTACGATTTGACTTAGGGCTGACTAGTTTATTACAGGTTGACTTGGTGCTGACTAGCTTATTGCAGCTTGACTTGGAGCTGACTAGCTTATTGCAGCTTGACTTGGTGCTGACTAGCTTATTGCAGCTTGACTTGGTGCTGACTAGCTCATTGCAGCTTGACTTGGTGCGGGATGATCCGCTGCTGGCTAGACTACGGCGTTTTAGTTTATCGACTATTTTACTTCCTAAACAACCACGTCTAGTTTTTGTTATAGTGCTGGTTTCACTTTGACGTTTCCCAATTTGCACTTCTTTTTCCTCACTGTTTCTTGGTTGATTTGTTTCAGAACTGACAGTAGCCAAGTCTTCTTGGATGTAATTTTGAGGAGACCTTTCGTTTAACTCCATTTGAGATGATGTTTGTTTATTTTCTTGCTGCAAAGATTGATCGATAGTTTCGACTGGAGGTTCTCGTATGTTGTTTAAACTTGGAGGTGGTACACCTGAATTTAACGCAGGCACTACGCAATTTGGTTCAGGCAATACGATTGAAGAGAAAATTTCTTGTGGTTTATTTAAAGCTTGTGTTTCGTGCGATTGAATAGTGGTAACACTTTCTTCATTCTCATCGAAAGTAACCCCTTTATCTGTCTCAACTTTTCCTTGATGTTCACTGCACTTGTACACTACTGGCGCTTTACTGACCTCGTCGATCTGACTTTGCTGTTCAGTATTACCCTTGAGTATTTGAGCTTGGGTTTCGGTAGAATTGGTATTTTCCAACAGATTTGATGTATTGTATTTGTCTGACACAAAACTGGAACTTTCATGAATCGTATATGGGGTTTCTTCATTTATAACTACCGATTTCTCGACTTTTTCGTTAGAATCCAATATATGCTGCGGCTGTGAAATGGTTTTTCGATTAATTTTCCAATTAATAGGAACAAATTCTGGAGCTGTTGGCAACTGAATGCAGGTAGAGGCCTTTTGTTTCAGTGAAGCTTCTAAAATTTATGGAGAAATATTAGTTCGCTTGTTAAATGGCACTTTAAAGGAGTTGAACGGTTCTGTAACTAATCTCATAACAATTTACATGCAAGCATATTATGAGACAAATTAAACCCGTAATGCTGACAGAAAAGTAACTAAAGATAATCCTGATTTAATATCTAAGTAATATTGCTATTTAAATTCTAATAAGAATTATCTCAGTAAACTTGAGCCCAAACACCCGATTACCAAATTATGTAACTTTTTGTTTTGTTTCCGCTTTTAGGTATAATTCTCAATTTGAAAATTTAAATAACTTGCTCTTTATTCACCATTTAAGAAATCCCTTTTTCGTTTCTTCTTTAGTTTCTTTCTTCCTTGTGTCACTCCTATAAATTTTGACTAATTTTAGGCAGAAGAAAGACAAAATACGTAGAGTACAGCGAACTTACGATTGTTTTCCCCACTACACTTCTCATCACCTGAACGGTTCGACTCATCCCCATCTCCTATATCACTTTCTTGCTCACTGTCAACAAGTGTATTTCGCTTTCTTTTTCTTTTAATTTCTCTGTCACTTTGCAAGTCAGATGTATCCTCTGCTTTTCTACAAATTTGTCTTGCTTTTTCATATGTTTCTTTAAAAGAGAAACTAGGCCTATTTTTCTATCCAGACTTTTGGTCCCCTTGTAATACTTACGAGCTTTCGCCAGAATTTTGATATGGTAGGTTACCCAGTTTGTTAATGGAGGTTGACAAGCCATTTGTAATTTCGTAATTTCACCGCTTTTAGCTTTTGATGGCCAAAAACACTGGTTTTTTCCAATACACCAAGATGTTGGAACAATATCTATAGCTCCGGGCTCATCCACAAAACTAACTATGGCATACATCTGATGGGGAACAAATAAAACTATTATAGGGAATGTAAAGTAGTCCACACCAGGAAATTGAACTAATGTTTTGAAATATGGCCTTGCACTTGGTATCCGAGGGTAAATACTGGTTGATATGGCAATTCGAACGTCTTTTATGATTCCCAAACCATGTGCAGTAAAATATTTAAAACGTCGCTCCAACCCAACGCCGACTACTTTAGAGAGATTGTTTGTTAAAAAGCTAGATATATTACCTTGCAGACTATTTATATTCAATTATATTTATTAGGCGTCATGTAGCAATGGAACAACGCTAAAAAAACTCTCGTTTGGCACTAATAAGCATTTCCTTTTTAAACTTAAATAGTTATAAGTGTTAATTTGATTTGATAGACGTCCAACAAATATTCCTAATTTGGAAGATGCTAATGGATAATCAAAGAGGTCTTTGACAAATTTGCAAACACATCCGCAAACAAATATTTCCTTGTCTGTGTTTTTATAAATTACTTTCACAACCACAGTTTCACCGGAATTCAACTGAAAGCAATTATCCCCGTTAGATACGGAAACAACAAATTTTGGCGTATGAAGCTTTTTAAAAGTTTCAGCATTTGCAGGCAAAAATGTAAAATTGACTGAAATCGGTTTTTTTAGACTTAAATCTTTTCGAATTCGGGAATTTGTAAATGATTTTGATTCGCCTATTCTTTTAATTAGCTGATGAAGAGGTTTATTTGGACTTCTCAAATGTTTTTTTATGAAATGGAGGTGATTTTCGAAAGGAAATGCGCTATATGCGTCTAGAGGCCCAAACATCTTTACATCCTGAACGACATGCGACAGAGCATGTACATTCATAACAATGAACTCTAATCCATAAAATTGTTTGGACATGGTTATGAACATTTTAAGTAATTCACCTGCATAATCGGCGTATTCTTTATACAGAGTGAGGTGTGCTAGAATATAAATAGCACAATGAAGTAACCGAAAGTGTTTAAAAACATCATCTTTCAGTATATCTATTAATATTATGGGACCAGTATATAGAAGAAACTGTCTCAGTTCCGTGGCTTTCCAGAGTTTAATATGTTTCACAGCTCGGGGTTTGCGTGCAAATTCAGTCGGAACATACTTTCTACAGTTTACGAGCTTTTCGGACAGAAGATCAGTTAAATGGTTACTTAATCTAACGTAAAGTTTTCCAGTTAACCAACATTTTGCTATTCTTCGGACCACTCCAAGGCAAACCAGATGCATATAGTCCAATGGGAACTGCCTCACCATGTCTATATTCAAGTCTACGAGGGGGGACATGTTTCCAACTAAATGATGAAATTCATCGTCTCGCATTCGAAATAATTCATTACTACGTGGTGGCACACTAAAACTGTCATCATTGAAAATAGTTCGACGAAGATGTCTACTTCCTTTTATAGAACATTTGTCACATGAATAAAAACCAGTGTGACCTTTTGTGTTTTTAACAAAAGCCCGAGCCGGAGTGTCCAAAATAAATGGCCCTTTTAGGTTGCAGATGTAATGTCGGTTTTCATATTCATAGCCATTAACTTCCAAATGCTGTAAGTCAACTATTAAGGGCCTCAAGAATTCCTCTAAATTACCCGGTTTAACTTCCCCACAAAAAACTCCAACTACAAAAGGCTTTCCTATCATACCCAATGAAAAACTAAAAACGCAGGCCAATATGGGCCAAAAATGTTTAGCGGAACTATGGAAAATGGGAAGGCCATCTATGTTTATGGCGAAAGATATTTCACTGTCATAATTTGGATTTTCATGTAAGAATATTTCCAAACCGTTACTTAATCCGGCATGAAAATATTCACCATTTTCTATTGTTAAAACACTAGTTGATCTTGGAGTTTTTAACAGAGTACGTGCATCTTTGGGTAAATTCATCCCATTACCTTGCAAGTAGTAAATAAATCACAGGACTCTTAGATTTATTTGCGAATTTTTACATATCCATTCCCAATTGGAAGTCTGTCTCTCAAAATTTTATACTTCGTTACGAGGGCTAAACAAACTCTTTTTAATTCATCAGGCTTAGGATAGCTAAGAATGTAGAAATTTTTAAATAAGAAAAATATTTATATATCACCATATTGAATATAATGATATACATGATTAGAAATAACTTCAGAAAGGTGCGATTATTGGTTACGCTACTTTTGACCCTGTGGACTCGCAGTTTTTGCGTTCTGACCACATAAAGGGAATTTTTAAAAACTAGAATCTTAGGCCGTTTTGGTCTTAAGCTCTGCTAGTTCCAAACACTTATTAAAGTGACCCTGTGGACTCGCAGTTTTTGCGTTTTGACCACATAAAGGGAATTTTAAAAAACTAGAATCTTAGGCCGTTTTGGTCTTAAGCTCTGCTAGTTCCAAACACTTATTAAAGTGACCCTGTGGACTCGCAGTTTTTGCGTTCTGACCATATAGAGGGAATTTTAAAAAACTAGAATCTAAGGCCGTTTTGGTCTTAAGCTCTGCTAGTTCCAGACACTTATTAAAGTGACCCTGTAAGTAAGAGCTATCTTCTGAAACTTATTTCATAATTTTCCGTCCATTAGTTTTGCTGCAATCGTTATCGAAACATTCGAAGTTTCTAGCCGCGAAGTTCGAGTTTATCCGCTTCGAATGTTTCGATAACGATTGCAGCAAAACTAATGGACGGAAAACTATGAAATAAGTTTCAAAAGATAGCTCTTACTTGATTTAATAATATATGTAAAAATTAGATTCCTAAAATATATAAAAAATATAGAAAAATTCCGATGAAAAAGTGCAGTTTTAAGGCAAAGTTTCCCCATAGTAATGTATTAAGACGTTTGTCCCGGATGCGAGCGCCCCCTACCCGAGAATTGCCGCACTAGCGGGATTTCGCTACTTTTCCATTAGCATAGGGCGCTCACGAAATCGGACGGCCTTACAGGTGACGGAGGAGATGATCTAAGTAGGCCGTGATCAGATTGAAGTAGTCTACCATAAACGAGCCATTTGCTATAGATTTTGATTATATAGTAAATTTTAAAAAATAAGGGGATTTCATCTTCGGTTAGTGAAACAGGAAAAATATAACCAGGCTTATATGTAACGGTCTTTTGAGTAAGAACTGAAGCAACATTTGAAACAACTGGATCTACTTCCAAATTAAGGGACTGTTTTATAAAAGTTTTTAAACTCATTGGAAGATTATGGAATCTAATGTTAAGGTATTGTTCTGTATCTGAAGTTTCAAATCCGGATTTCCCAGTTTGTTCCCAACACTGTAACCTCTGGTGCCTTTTAGCAAGTGTTGAACTTATATTTATAAAGTTACTGCAATTCTCAGGTACTATTTTGAAGTACTGATGCTTAGCCTCGAATCTCATGCACCAGAGTATAACTAGCGGGCCATATTCATCAATCAGGCGTGCATAATGCACCATGTAGTGAACCTTTGGTATAAAATGAGAATCTGGTATATTTTTTAGGAGTTCACAAAAATCAATAATTATATTGTATTTCTTTATTTCAACCTTTATAATTATACATTTCGATTTGACTTTGATTATAGTAGGAAGATTTTCGCCGTCCACATAAGTATAACTTGTGCGTGGACGACGAGGTAGCAATTTAAAATTTTCGTGCGAGCAGTAGCAAAGGATGCGTACAATAAATAAACATATATACATATATATATACACACATATACACATATATATATATATATATATATATAAATATAAACACACATACATACATACACATTTTTTTTTCTTTTTTTTATATTTTCATAAGAAGTTCTAAATTTTCTTTACTTTCAAGCCAGTTTTTGATTTTTCTTTTAAAGAGGTTGATATCAATTATAGATTTATTTTTAATATCTAGATCATTGAACAATTTTATAGCAACATATGCCGCGTGATTTTGCCCCATAGTTGTATGTTTTTTTGGTAAGTTTAAATTATTTGAAGCTATAAATCTTGTATTTCGATTATGTCTGAGAGGTTGGTGATATAAGTATTTAAAGCCATATACAAGCGCTGCATAAGCATATAATTGAGAAAGTGTCATAGTTTTGTATTCTTTATACAGTAATTTTGTCGGATAGCCAAATGGTTTATGTAGGGATAAACGTAAAATTTTATTTAATAAGACAATAAGCGGGCGTAAGATATAATAGTGTGAGTTTCCCCAGGCAATTATACCATAGTTGATGACTGATTGCACTAACGCGAAGTATACCATACGTAGTGTTTCAAACTGTAAGAATTTACTCAAAGTTAGGATAGTATACGATATATATCGTAATGTTCTCGTCAATGATTTTACATGAATGTCCCACTTGAGATGTTGATCTATATATAATCCAAGATATTTAGTTGATGTAACTCTTTCTATTTGTGTGCATGAGTTTGCACACAATGAATATTGACCATTACAACGGTGTTTTTTTAGCATTAGATCAGGAGGTAATATATATTTTCTGATTGAAAAGGTCATAAATTTTGTTTTTGATATATTTAGGCTTAGTAAGTTTGCATCTAGTATTGAGTTAGCATATTGTAAACCCAAGTTTGCTTTTTTAAATGTGGATTCCCAGTTATCATCAACGAAAATCATTACCGTGTCATCCGCAAATGAGAATAGATGGTCTGATATATTGGAATTGCAGAAATCATTGATATATATCAAAAAGAGTATTGTTCCCAGTATTGTTCCCTGGGGCACGCCATAGGATACCCTGGAGGAGTTACTGGTAACATTATTAAGGCGAACTATTTGTTTTCGATTTTCTAGATAACTTTTAAATAATTCTAGGGGTAGGCCCCTGATACCTATTTTTTCTAATTTTTGTATCAATAGGGTATGGGAGATGGTATCAAAGGCCTTTGCCAAGTCTAGGAATATCGCTAACGCGTTTTTTTGATTGTCTAAAGACGTTGTTAGAATATCTGTTAGTTTAAAGAGAGGATCATTTGTACTAAGACCATTTTGAAAGCCATATTGATTTTTGGAAATAATATTGAATTTATCCATGAAATTTACAAGCCGGTCTTTTATGCACGATTCAAATATCTTAGACATATGCGTCAGTACAGAGATGGGCCTGTAATTTCCAATACTAGTATAACTACCAGATTTGTGGATAGGTGTAACGAGAGCTAGTTTCAGTGAATCAGGGTAGGTTCCTGTTGAAAAACTTAGGTTTATTATATGTAGTAGGGGAGTCGTGATATATTCAGCGATTTCTTTTAGAGTAGTAGCGCTTAAATTGTCATATCCAATGGCTGATGTACTTTTTAGTTTTGCTATTTTATATCTTAGTTCTTGTTTATCAACTGGTGTTAAAAATATGGTATGGGGAATCAAGGCATCTTGTGATGTTAAATTTAGACCATTTGATGGCTTATTTTTAAGGATATTTTGGGCCATGTTCTTTCCTATATTAACAAAATAGTCGTTGAATAAGTTTGCGCATTTTTCTGGGTACTTAAGAGAATCTAATTCAGTATTACTCGTATCTACTATTTTGGTAATTATATTTTTAGATTTAATTCTTGATGTAGCCTCATTTATAATTTGCCAAATTTTTTGACTATTCTTATTACATTTCTCTATTTTATTTCTAAAGTAGTTATTTTTCGATATCTTTATTAAGTTTGTCAGTTTGTTTCTATATATGGCATACTTCGCTCTTAGGCTATCGTTGAAGGGTTGTTTTAGGCTTTTAGTTTTTAATTTATCCCGCATTTTTATAGATTTAGCTAGGCCGGGAGTCATCCAGGGTTTTAACAATTTAAATTTGGTATTTTTCTCGTAGCTTTCGATTTTAGTCGTTGTGGCAAGTTTAACATAGAAATCCAAGAATTCAATAAATTTATCGAATGATTCATTTACATTCGTATTGTTGCAAATGGCAGACCAGTTTTCAAACCCTAGTAACATCCTAAGTTTACCGTAATTTATGTTACGTTTTTTGATATTGTTTTGAACTGGGTGTATAATATTTCCTGGCCGATCATGCGAAATATTTATAAGAATGGGGTAATGATCAGTAATATAAGTTTGTAAAATGGAGCTGCAATAATCTACATGCTTTTTACTTTTTATAAAGCAATGATCAAGGCATGTTTTTGAATGTTCGGTAATTCTAGTGTAATTATTGATAAGGGCTTTATAGCCTTTTAGATATAGCATGTCTAGGTAGTCCGAAGTAGCTGGTTGATTTGTATTTTCAGTAACAACTATATTAATATTTATATCCCCCAAAATAATTAAATTATCTATGTTAAGTTTATCAAAATCTTCTAGTACTTCATGAAAGTCGGCTAGAAAGTTCTGTACATCATTATTTGGAGAACGATAAATACAGAGAAATCTATAGCATATTGAGTTATTATTTTTCCCTGATAAATCTAAGTAGATGGAGTTTGTTCCACCGATGTTAATCTCTTTACATTTAGTATCTAGTGTTTCTTTAGCAAAAATCATAACTCCGTCACTTCTATTTGCATAATTAGTTGTGAAATAGTTGTTATATCCATTTATTTTGAAAACCTGACCATTTTTATCTTCAAGCCAGCATTCGGATAATATGATTAAATCAAATTCGGTTTGTAAATTTCCTAATAGTAGACATAGCTCATCAAAGTTTTTTGCAATACTTCTAACATTGGTATGAAATATTTTTAAGCCATTTACGTGGGTGTTAACTATTTTTTTACAGGTTGCTAAATTATTGATAATAGGGTAAAGTTCGTTTGGTGGTAAAGTTTCGATGAAGGAAGTCATGAATGGACATTTATACTACTCTTCATTTTAGTTAGGCGATGTTATATAGATTTCAAATCTCTCAGATTAGTAATTTTGTAAATTTTTGAGCCTTCTTCTTTTCGTAATAAAACATTCCCTTCATTGACCCAGGTATATTTAAAACCCTTCTCTTTAGCGAGTTTCTTAGTTTCATATAATAGATCCTCTTAACTGTCGGAGGAAGCACTTCATTAACGAAAAACCGCTAATTTTTAAAGTTTTTGTGTATGTTAATGCAATACAGGAGATTTCTATTTTCTTTAGTTACCTTAAAAAACATATCACGAATGCTGCAATCTCTAAACTTGACAATGATAGGGTTGCTGACTTTTTTAGGCCTATTAGAGGTGGGCGTAGTTTTTCGATAGCATTTCACGATGTCTTGCTGCGAGAGTTCAATGTTTAAAAAGTTTCCAATTACTTGTATGATTAAGATAGAGTTTTCGCTTGTTGTTTCAGGAATTCCTGACAGCTCAATCGAATCCTTGGTTTGTTGAAATTCCAAGGAGGCGACTTTAGTTTCAAGGGAATTTATTTTGAAATCAAACTCTTTATTCTTGGCCATAACGACATTGAAGTCTCCTTTCATTTCAGCCAGGTTTTGACTTATAGCATTACTATTGGCAGTAAATTCATCAATTTTATTGCAACAGAAGGTAACTGAGTCTTCGATATCCGACATATTTTTTTCAATGGTTGTTAGCTTATCTAACTTTTCTGACATTTCCGTTATTTTTTGCATGATAAGGCCTAAGGTGGGGTCCGTTTTGTCTTTAGTTTGACTTACTTCGCTATAGCTGCCTGCAGAGTCGTTACGTTTGCAATTTTCACATTTCCAATTTGATTTCTTGGCTCCCAATTTCCTGAGGTTTTCTTCTGTCTTTATGCTGGTACATTTGGCATGGTAAAACTCTTTACATTCAGATGAGCACTGTATTATTTCTTTTACATTATTGAGTGGAAAGTTACAGCTCGCACAAGCATTCGACATAATTGGTCATATATTTTTTAAATGAAGGTTGATAAGAGAAAAAAAATCACTGTTATCGGAGCGCTGTGATTTTGCGACTGCTCACACTGAGAGTTTTAAAACAATCATAAAGATATAGAAGCCAGGTTTTGTCTATTACTGGAGCGCATATAATATCACCAATTTCTACTAAGTTGAGAAGCAAAATCCAATGGCCATTATCATTAGGTACAAAAGACCCAAACATAAGAGGAAAGAAATGTAATAGACGCTTCTTTTGACTTGCTGTTCCAACAAGTTTTCCATGCCCAGTAGCTACATTTTTGGAAACAAGAACTGGCTTATTTTTTACATACAAATCCCCGTATGGAAAACTTTGAATAAGGCCATTCAATGTGTCAAGTGTTATTAGATTCATTTTTACCATGTGTCTTATTAAAAGCTGGAGTAGCAATGGGACAACACCTTCAAAAAAGTCATGCATTATGTCTGGCGGTAAGGACTCAGTTATTTTAAAATGTGGTAGCTCTTTAAATGGTGATGGGCCATTTACACCATAAATTCTAGCATTATCTGGATTATCACGAACAGCTTGCAAGTGATAGCTATGTACGTTCTCCGTTCGTATTGTCATGTTATTTTCATCAAAACAGAGAGACATATTTCCATGCAACATCATGCACTGTCGGCAAATTCGACCCGATGAAAAGGTTTTATTAAAACCACCAACAACATGACTTGACAAATTATCTCCTGACAATGTAGCCATTGAAGCGTGGATAGTTTGACCCTTTAAATGGAAACCGTCTGTTTGTAAACGTTTCAATTCCTCTATAAGAGGTTGGAAAACAAGATCATAGCCATATTTCTTTATAAAAGGATACCTAACACAAAGAGTTAAACTGATGGCGCTGAGTTTGCTACGAAATTGGGGTGAAAGTTGCCAATAATGAAATACAGCATCAAAACTTTGTGTAAACCCCTTTTTGCCCCTAAAGGGTTATTTAGCTCTACTTCATCTAAATAAAAGTGAAGCCTTAAATGTGAAGGATCTTTAAAGAATAAAGGGTGACGTTTAAAAATGTTCCCATTATCAAAATCAGCCAAGTATTGATCCCCCACAATGACCTTTTCCCTAACGTATTCCTGCCAAATATCTTCATGCGATAACAAATTCTTAAGAACGTCAGTTATAGGAACATAAGCGAAGGTTTCTTTCATTATTTTTTTCCTGGTTAGTCTTGTGCCAAGAATATAATCAATAGGTTTAGTAAGATTAAGGTTTTGCTCGCAGTACTTATTTAATATGTATTCGCTTTTCATAATGCTAGTAAGTGAGTCTGAAGCATTTGTTATTTGGCGTTGCCTCTCATTTCCACAATTTTCCCTACGAGAAATTCTAGAGCAAAATTGCATGCACTCTTCAACGAACCCAGAAACGCTGTTTGCTAACGATGAGGCAACTGAATTGGGAAGCTTGTGCCTTTCACGCACTTCTAATATCATTAACGCAGCTTTTCTTTGCAAGTCTTTCTCGTTAAGCGTTTACTCAGCCTCAATATCAGTATCGCTAACCGGGACTTCAAGATGGTCAAGTTCCATTGCTTGATTATTTAAATTCTCGTTACAATTATTTACGTTTATCCCTGGCTCATTTATGAAGCTACCATTTCGAAAATGGTTTCTATAAACATGTTTTCTCAAGTTCTCATATCTTTGGAAAATTTTTGTGCACTAAAACACACTTGAAACTACAATTTCTTTCATGTTCATGTTTAATTCTTAGATGCTTAAGCCACATTTGAGGAGACGGTCTCTGAACATTGCACATATTGCATGAGAAATTTGCCATTTCTTTAACCAAACTTATAAATGGGACTAAATTAATTGTACAGTCCCAGCATGCTCTACTTGGCCAATGAGTGTTTGTTAAGATTAGTCTGTTAAAATGTCAATTTAGACCAAAATAGAAACTCGTAATTTGCTACTAATATGAAACAAACGAATACTAAATTTTTTAATAGAAATTAACTCAATAATTGCCGCTATAAAACAATTGCTGATTATAGTTAAATGAAGAATTCAAATATACTTAATTTGCAGTTCCGCGATATTAAAAACTTATTAGGTTTAAGCAAAATATAAGTTCGGTATACTTACTAACTAAAATCAGATGAGTAGTTAAAAGTGAATGGACGAAATGAACATACCGAGGCGTAAGTATCTTAAAAAAGAACATTTTTAAGTTTCACCCTGACCTTGGTCAATGTGGTGACTGGTGACGGCTTGTATTTAATTTCAATCGCACCACTAAGACTAACAAATTCTCAAGTTACCTAAAACAGATCAATAAGTCCACCTATATCGTAAGGAAATTGAATAAACATTGAACATTTCCTTACCTTTTTGTTGATAATAATGGATCTTTTCCTTGAACCAAGATTAATAACCACCTTCGCTACTACACAACCTCTTTGATCTATTTTAAATTATGTTATTTTTTACTATTACTATATAAAGCCTGTTATCACTAAAATCAATGTTCACAATAAAATCCGTTATCAGTTTTGAAACCCGGTTCAGTTTCTTTGATTGTCATTGCGCTTATCTACAGTAATATAACAGATCATGGCATCACTACGGCGGTACAAGCTGTTTTTTTTTGAAATGTGAATATTCTCAAGGAAAATCTGACAAGAGTATTTCATTTTTCAACTGTCCAAAAGATATATTAAGGTGAATAAAGTTATATTATTATCGAACTTAGTCAAAACCGAAAATTAAGGGATACAGATTTAACCTAAGCCTTTTTTACATGTGTAAGGAATGGAGGCTTCAATTAGGAAAAGATGATTTGAAGGGAAAGGAAGAACACGTTTTCCAGAAAAAAAAAACTTTGTAGCGCCCAATTTTAAAAGAACCAATGTTAACATTAAAGCCAAGATATTTTAGACCGAGACATAAGTTATTTTCTTAAGCACTTTTATTATTTGTGTTAACTATTATCGTATAGACCTAGATTAGTTTGGAACGCTATCCCAAATAGATTTGATGCAAATGAAGCCCTACAAAATGCTAGTGCAGTATAGCCATTTCAAACTCGCAGCCCTGACGGTATGATATGATAGACAATATTGAAAAGCAATTGATAAAATTAATAATGGGGTAACAGATTTTACAGCATTATTGGATAAAAATTTAAAAACTACTCCGGAACGACAAACCCTAGAAATGGAAAATAAGCATAGTGGTAATTTTTTTAAAACATGCATTTGTTCTCAAGGATTATGCTAACAAAGTGAACAATAACACGGTTCTCAGATGATAAACTTAGTCAAACTCATACACCAGTAATGAGCGGACAAAGAAAAGAGTTTCGAAATTCATGTTGTAGGCCTAGTCTTAGACGCAAACTTATTTTTGGTAGTGGTAAAATGCTATCTGGAGTTTCTACAATACTTTCGTTTTGCATACGGTAATTTAGTATTTTTAACCAGGTTCAAATACTAGTAATATTCCACTAAAAAAAGGACCTATACGGAATGAAAGGTTAGAAATTGAGCTTACCCAAAAAAGGCCAAGAATTAAGGGGAGATCTTTATTTTTAACTTCTCCAAAAAGCTAAACTAGTTTGAGTAGAATATCGAAATTAATTCAGGCATAGCCAAAGACTAAAAGCCTTAAAACTCAAACAGATAAGCTCGTTTCTCCTAGCAAAAGAAGGATTAAACAATTATTATAGAAACAATACTTAAAAAATTGAAGGTTAGTAAAGAAAGTATCCCAAGGGAAAACACCAAACAAAGATTAATGACAGAAATAAGAAAATACATTCCGAGAGAAGGCGCAAATTTCTTTGAGATGCAGCTAAGGACTGCTGGTAAAAAAGCTAAGGGAAGGAGATGGACTACTAAAGAGAAACCGTTGTGTCTTACTCTACACTACCATGGGCCAAAATCCTATTTCCTCTTAAAAAAATATTCATACTCCCTTCCTCTAGGTCTTTGAAATCATGGCTTAAAAATATCCCTTGTAAACCGGGAAATGTACAAGAATTTTGGGGAATTTTGGAGAAGAAAGTAAAATTTATGACCAAGAAACAAACGATAGCTATTTTGACTTTCGACGAAATTTCACTTAAAGGTCTTATTTATAACGAAGGTGAAGGTATGATAGAAGGGTATGCTACTCTAGGCACTGAGTCTCATAGCCAAGATGCACAATTAGCTAATCACGCTATGGTTTTCATGATTGCGGGCATTGCTTCAAAATGGAAAAAAACCACTTGCTTATTATTTGACCTAATGAAAAAGGAAGATCTGTACAGTATTGTTATGTATGTTCTCTGGCGGCTGATTTCTATCGGAATTAATATTAAGGTCGCTGTTAGTGTTCAAGGCACGAACAATCAAGAGTGTTTACAAAAGGTTGAACGTGAATGAGAAAACGCCGTTCATTTATGTCGAGAATAAGCAAAAATTTTCATGCATGACCCATCTCACTTAATTAAAGGCCTTTGAAACAATATGAAGAACAACGACGGATCAATGCAATCTTGCAGAGCTTATTGGGCGTATATTGAAAGACTTTTTACCTTGATTCAAAAGAAACTTTAAAAGTCTCGCCAAAGCTAACATTAAAGCACTTGAATTTAACGGCAATTAACCAAATGAAAGTCAAATTAGCAACACAAGTGGTTAGTCATAGCGTAGCTATGGGCATTATTTTCTACACGATGAAAAATAAGCTACCTGTTGAAGCTCTAAAAAAATTGAATTCGACAAGATTTTTGGTTGTTTAAATTCAACAAGGAAATATGAAGCAAAAGAGTACAGACGTGTGATAAGAAAAAATTCCATTCTTCTAGAGATTTTAAAAGAAAAACTTTTGTGTTTGGATGACCTTCAATTCGACTGTGAAAAACCAGAATTCAATGTGTAATACAGCTGTCAGAATACCTTTTACAACACGAAAGAATGGATTTTATTCTAACCTCTCGATTCAGCAAAGATATACTTGAAAATACTTTTGGAAAAATTCGAAGACTCGGTGGCTGCTCGGATAATCCTACACCTCAGTTATTTCGTTTGCAGTTGAGGAAAATAATGGCCTCCTCTTTATTTCGAGTGCCAGAATCTGCTAATTGCGCTGGGAAGCCTGACACTGACGATTTTTAGTAGATCTCTTAAATATTCGCCCCAACCAGACGACTTTGAAAAACGATTTTTCAGTCATGAGGAAGAATCACGTGATGCGTTTGTCCTTAGTCAAAAAGATACCAAAATGTCTAATATTATTACCTATATTGGAGGCTATCTTGCCAACGTTTAATGTCTCATGATTTTGAACTTTTTAAAACAGCTATTATGATACATAACAAGCAAATAACAAATACTCGAGAAACTTTCACTGTTCTGAAAGCGTACTGGTCGGAAGAAGGTAGTGACGTACGGAGATTGACCTTAATTCAAATTTTTATGAAGGTTCACAAAAAATGGAATTCATTTTCAAAGCGAAGTTTCCAGCTTTACTTTCCAAAAAAGGAATTTCTTCAAAACTGGCCCAAGAGCTAAGTGAACTAAAATCATATCCTGAAATGAGTCCTACCAGAAAATTATCAAACTTTTATATCCGCCTGAGAATTCACCACAATATCCGTATGAAAAACAGAAATATTTTTGAGTAGAAAGAAAGAAAACGGATGGAAAATAAAAAGAAAAAGAAGTTGAGAGAAAGTCAAAAAATATTAAATATGTCACCCAAAAGTAAGAGGGATACTGTAGCCAAAAAATTACTGAAACTGAGAAATATATAAGTTTCATGTTACAAATTTTCTACAATCAATGTATAATGTATGAAAAGAAAAAATAGATAGAAAAAACACAAGTAGTTACTCGGGAGGTCTACTAAAAATTAAAGTCTCTCCCATAGTAAAATAAAAAAAAATTTAAAATCGGCGATATCAAAAATTGGATTATACTAGCGAATTAAAATATTGCAAAAAATAAAATAAATAAAACTGCTGGGTATCTTAATGGTGCCAAAACCCGGGAGTAGAAACCTAACGGGCGATTAAAAAAACAGAACCAAAACAGTGAGAACGATTACCAAGACGCGGACGAACACTGTGCCGTGGAAGCTATTCTTGTGGCTGAATATAAGATGCTATTGCGCTACGCGAACGACCGTACTCTCAAATACTACGTCGGCAATAAACGCGTTAAAAACTTATTTCATGCTGGACCAAAAGAAAAGGATGATAACCGAAGATAATCATTGTTATATATGCACGTCATTTGGGCAACAAACGAGCGAATGTCCCTCACACTACAATAGCTGCCAAATTTGCGGGGAAAGTACAATGCCGCCCTCTGCGAAAGAAATGAAGCTAACAAGAAAACTAACAAGAAAAATGAAAAAACCAAACAGATAAATCAGAAGTTACGGGTAACTCAGTAACGTGCGTAAAAGCAAAAATGGTCTTACTCCAAACGGCGCAAGCGCTAATAAAAAACCCTCAAACCCAAACGGGCACCGTGGTCAAGTGTTTGATGGATCAATCTAGTCAAGCCAGCTTTGCCACAGAAGATATCGCTAAAAAATTAAACCTGCCGGTAGTTGGCGAATCTACCGTGGAAATTGACAAATTTGACTATCAAGAGCCCAATACGGCCACGAGAAATATCGTTAAGCTAACCTTTGAAAACGCTTAAAAAACAGGCGACGCTATGGAAGTTCTTGCCTTGGAAGTACCCCACATCTGTGAAGCCTTCATGTTATCCAGATGCGAAAATATCAAGGAACAAATGAAAATCAAGAATTTATAACTCGCGGATCAATCCGACTTAGCAATATCACCCGATAATTCTATAGGTATTCTAATTGGAGGATAAACCTATTGGGAGTTTGTAACCGGTAAATTGAGAGGTTTTGAAAATTTTTGGTTTCCTTGGTAACCTTGTTAGGTTGGGCTATTAGATATTCCGCGAAGATGGGAAATCTAGCAGTGGGAAGCTATGCTGTCCGAGTTATGAATGTTAGTATAACCGAAAAAGAAATATCAAAAAGAATGGAATCATTTTGGTCGTTGGATATAATGGGAGTCAAAGAAAATGAAGAAATAGATCGCACCTGGACGGAAATCTTCGAAAATTTCCAGAAAGAAATAAAAGTTTGAGGATTAGCGATACCAGGTTACTTTCCCCTGGATCACTAGTAAAAGCAGCTTGTTGGATAACCTGGGCGTGGTGAACAAAAGATTGGAGTACCTAGTCAAAAAGTTCAATCGAGACCCCCAGTTTTTCGAAAGTAGGTAGTAAATGGGGGTTCAAATTCAGTGGTATTCAATGGTATCGACGCCATTTTTTTCTCGGTGGTATTTTTTTTCTGGCGCCATTTTTTTCTCTGACGTCATCGTTTCTCCTCGGCGTCACTTTGTTTTCCGACGTCATATTTTATCCTCGGCGCCATTTTTTTTATCGGAAATTTCTGGCGGGAAATTTGAAAATGTTAAGTCTTGTCTGACTTCAATCAAGACCAAAGTTCATTGTGATATTCAAAATCCCGGGCTTCAATCATTTGCTGATGAGGAAAGCAATCAAAGACTAGGTAGATATACTACAGTTATAATATTTTAGAAATTGAACGTCTTATATACTAGGATATTTTGAGCATGGTGACTCGAATTCAAACCTTAATCTTAATTAATGTATACCATTTATAATAATTATATTGACTAAACAGGGTGCAACGCACGCCAACTTAAACAATTGTAGAAGCAAATAATTAATATTAATTATATTTATTTAAATATTCAAGAAAAATGGAAATTCAAAACGCTTTCTTCAAAACTTTGACACAAAATTTGAAATTGTTAAGCCATTGCGGGGGTATTTTAAATCTCGGGTATAAAACCAAACCAAACCTAACCTATTCTAAGCCTATCGCACTACGAGTACTCTATTTAAATCTCTACACTTAAGCCCGAAGTTGATATTTTCAAATCTCGCGCTGAAGCGGAAATGTGATCCGAATTCCTGCTGTCTGTCCAAAATGTTTGTTTAGGAACTTTAGTGCTTTAGTCGAACTTGGGATGAAGCCAATTAACTAATATATTTTTAATAAACCACGTTAAATTAAGCATTTCTTCAAGGGGGTGTTGCTTGTCTCCGAAACGAAACATATGAATAATAAAAACTTCTTAAGAACTACTTGTAAATATAAGTTATAAGCTAAATATTAAGCCTCGGATCTCTGTTTACAGTATGTGGTAGCAGATATGCATTATTTCACCTATGAAATAAATTCAACTTACCATTTAAAACCATTTCAGAAGAGAATTAAAATGTGAAGACTGGTGGTTTGAAATATCTAGATACGCGAATAGACACGTTGCCGGCGATAAACAAGAACGGATTAGAAATATGGAATCTTTTATCGATAAGATGTCTTTCCACGTGGCGACGGAAACCAGAACCGAAACTAGAACTGTTTATCGATATCTTTCCACGTGGTGGGGGTAAACCAGAACCGATAACGGAAACAAGAACTGTTTATCGATATATTTCCACATGGCAGGGGTAAACCAGAACCAATAACCGAAATCACTCACGCTATTTCCAAACTTATCGATGTCTTCATCGAAACTAGAAATCTTATCGGGCTTATCGATGTCTTCATTGAGACTAGAAATCTTATCGGACTTATGAAAGGTCTTCGGTTTATCATGTATGAAAACTCGTGCACGTGGTCATAATATCATTTTACGGCTAACCAAGCTCTCTCCAGCAACTAAAGTACCCCAGCAGCGGAATTCAAGAACTATAGTCCCGCAGGAAACTCTGCGTTATAATGTAAGTACACTCTCTCGAGTTTTCTCTATATCCATTATTCGGAATCAATTATATATAGAGCATGATTATAGTTATTTAAATCAAGAGATAGGTTTAATTTTATTCTCAAAATGTGGAATTTCATTTTCTATAATTAGGGACACCTCCAATATCTTCGAGATTTCATCTACAAAGTCAGTCTCGGTTACTCCTGACTGTAGGGTTAATTTAGGGCTAACAGACGGTTCAACAGGCATCTCGTTGACGGAGGCTGAATATTATCAACTCCATAGAATGCGATAGCAAGTAACACACTACTTCCAGAATGATGATGCTACGCCATTATCTCTGTCCTTTGATGGGTCGAACCTGAAACGTATCGACCTGAAGATGTATCAGGATTGGAAAGTACTCAACATTCGTTAAATGAAGGATGGAAGTGGTGTAAACTATGAAATCTCTACCCGACCAAGAACGGGTTCGCCACTGGAGCCGCTCTTTGGGGTAAATTTCTGGTGAAACCTGATCAAGTGGTAACCTTTCTAAACGCGGCCAAGCGAGTGACCTCGGAGGTGAACGAAATTGTTCATCAGCAACTGACAAAATATAATAAAGAGACCTGCAACGGTTGTATCATTTCCCACGGATCCCAGCTACAACTCGAGTGTGTGACTATGGACTGGGCTGAACGTGTGAATATTCACTACGAAAATGCTGTTAATAATTTGAATATTAATTTAATTACCCAGTTGTTTAATAATTCTACATTTTTAAGTTTGGATTTTTCTAAAAGATTAGCTACAATAGTAGTATGTAATTCAAAACTTAGTTTGTGAATAAAAACTGGAAAAATATTTAAGACTTATCATTTTTAATGAATATATAAGTTAGTTTAAATTTTCCAATCTTAAAAACCCTGAATATTGCAACATTCCAAATTCTATTCCTAAGCAAATGTAGATAAACGTTGGCCCCATAAAGCTCATAAACACTTTGGTAAAACATACATATATGGAAAAACAAACAAATTTACCAATCTTATAAACCCTGAATATTGCAACATTCCAAACTCTATTCCTAAGCAAGTGCGGATAAAAGATGACCCCATAAAGGTCGTTTACCAATCTTTAAAACTCTGAACTGGGTAGTTATTGGTAATTCTACTAATACATAGATGAAAGATAGTACCATAAAGGTTATAAACACTTTGGTTAAACACAAACATATGGAAAAACAAAAAACCCACATTGGTTTAACATACACACATGGAAAGAGAAACAAATTGGGAAAATTTGATTAAGATCCAGATATATGATAAGAAGATGTAAAGTGATTAGTACTGGGGGGGGAACCAAATAGGGTATAGTTTTATTTAAACAGTACACGAAGATATACGTGGCGGTTTCTGGGTTGGTGAACTCTACCCTTGGACTTAATTAGAATAGTATAAATAGCCGGAAATTTTATACATCAATACAATTCCTCAGCTAATCCCTGACAGAATACCACCAGACTCTGAGAGATTTCTCCAGATAGTAAGTTCTCAGTTTATTTCCTCTAAAGTTAAACTAGTCATAATGGTTATGTGCGATATTTGCGGCGCTAAATATGCTACGAATTGTAGTCTTCTTAGACATGAACGCGAAAAACATGAGAAAATTAGTTTTCCATGTTCGGTTTGCTCGCAAACGTTTATTAGACGTGATATTTTAAATAATCACATAGCTAGGAAACATAGTAGTTTAGCTGAAAGTAGTAGTCCGTCACGAACGAAGCGTGGAGCTGAAGGTGATAGAGATGTCTCAGTTAAAAAATTTAAGCTCTCTACATTCTAACCCTCCACGTCCGCCGTGGAACCCCACGTAGAAGACCGAAACGATCCCGAAAGTTCCTTGCCTGCCCTGAGTAACCAAGAAAATTCCGCTATCCATAAACTAATGGATGGCGTTAATGAACCTGACCATGACCTCACCCTGGAACCCCTGAGCACTCAAGAAAACGCCAACATCCATTCTTTCATGGATGGTGTTAATGGACCAAACTATGTTTTACTTAGGCATGTGCAAGTGCTCGAAAACGTTCGAGTACTCAAAGCGATTTTTGAAAAGCTCGATAAGTTTTCGAGCCTTGGCCCAATGCCCGAATAAAGCCTGAGAGCCAAATTTGAGTTCCCAATACCAACATTATCTCAGAAACCCTGGATGCACGAAATCCTACTTTTTCGATCTGCGCAGGTGTTCAAGTAAGCTTAATTCTTATTGGCTCTTAAAATGGCGTGACAAAAAACCAGGTCCGAAAAATAAGACGAATTTTGATTGGCTCTTATGGTATGAGTTATTCGTAGCATGCATGATGCAAAAAAAAATTATTTCATCATCGTAAGTTAGCCGCGTTGTTGTAGGAAATTTGCGTAATTTTTCTTGCCAATTTGCGATTTGGTGTTAGAAAGTCCTTTCTTGTGGGCGAAGCGGTGAAGCTTCATGAATAATGGGGAGTTTTGTCGGTTTATGAAATTTATATTAAACTAGAATCTAAAACTTAGCATAAACTGGAATTTTAAACTTAGCATAAACTGGAATTTTAAACTTAGCATAAACAAGAATTTAAAACTTAGCATAAACAAGAATTTAAAACTTACCATAAACTATAATTTCTACTTTATGATAAGTTTTAAATTCTAATTTAGTTTATTTAAAACCTAGCATAAACTAAATTAGAAAATTAAAGATAGCAGAATAATCAAAAGTCGTCTTATCTAAAAAGAATATTAAGGCTAGAAATCCAATTGGGAATTTTACAGAATAGCTTCTGGTAGCAGGTCTCTTTTGTTTTTATGTTTGTTTTATGTAAAATTGTATGAAAAAAATTATGGTGCAAAAATTCATTGGCGCAAATAATTATTTTAAAAGTTATGAGTGTTAAATACTTTGGCTTAAGCAAAGGCTTAGAGATGCATACCGTCCGCTACAAAAGCAATAGTAAGTAGAGAAGGACCAAACACGCACAGGAGTCAGGAATTAAGATCAATGCAGACGAAAATAACGAAACGTAACCTAACCTAGTGAGATGCTTTTTTTCCGTCGCGCGCTAGTAACAGACGACACGGAGCTCTAAGCATTCTCGTAAGCTAAAGTTTTAAACTCTTGTAACTTTTTAAATAATTATTCGAGCCGAAAAGGTTTTGCACTACAATTTTTTTTCATCCCATTTTACATAAAGTAATCGTAAAAACAAAAGTGAACTGCTACCAGGAGGTATTTTGAAATATGTCCATCCGAGTTTTCACTAACATGAAAAGTTGAAAGCTCGATAAGGCTCGAAATCCGATTTTTCACAAACTTGAAAGCACGATAATTCTGCAATTCTGGAAACTCGATTTTTGACCAAACCTGAAAGCTCGAGATCTCGATAAGATAATCAAAGGTCAGCTCGAAGCTCAATAAGAAAACATTTTCAAGGCTCAAGCTCGGCTAGAAACTGAATATTCAGGGCTCGCCCACCCCTACTTCTACAATAACTACGATACTCATCTCCCACGAACAGGTTCCGTTTTCGTCTCAGTTTCTTCTTGCAGAAAAACTTCCCAGTCAAGAAACTTCCGTCGAAAAGAAATGGTGATCCCATCACAAAGTATAACTTCTGGTTGTGCAAGGCACGCATTACAAGAGAATCCAGAGTCATAACCTATGTCTAGTAAATACAGGAAATGATGCCATCCAGATCGATATTTTTGGTATGATAATTCATTTCTCGCTTCGGTATAACCGTTATCTTCTTACAATGCATTGTAAATCATGTAGGATCTATAAAGGAAATTTCTAAAACGGAACAATTTTTCTTAAATATTTCGGCAATAAAAAGAATGAAAAAGATCATTACCGTCCAAGTTGAAATTCTCTTAAAAACGACGATAAATAAAACGACTAACACAATATGTGCCCATATTTAAAATTCCACCATCCCTTCCATCGTATTTTATAAACTCCCCACATATGGATGTAACAAATGGAGCTAAAAGTTTGGAATATTAGAAGTACCAAAAATTATTTAGAGTTCTTATTTTGCTACGTTTACCTGATATTTTAGCTATTTTTGTTGTCAGAAAAAGAGGCAAATCTTTAAAAACGGACGTAGCTTCTAATACAAAATAAAACATATTTATGAATACGGACCAAATTAATAGAGTATTCAATAGACAGGGGAGGGAACTGAGTATTAACCGCGTAGGGGGCAGGGCTGGAAATAAGCACAGGACACTGCACAGTGTCCAATAAAATTTTAAAATGTCCCATAATTTTTTTTAAACTAAGGGGGTCTTTCGACGGTTGACCAGTAAATTTTTCATAAGTTTTGATAGCTTGACGATGAAGATGCCACACTATGAACAATGTCCTATAAATTTTCAAGTCAAAGGGAGTATCACTGGACACATGTCCTATAAATTTTCCAGTCAAAGGGCGTATTACTGGACACATGTCCTATAAGAATTTTTTTATTTTCGGCCCTGGTAGGGGTTAGCTTTATAACACAGAATAATAATGCAATGGTTTCGCCCTACAACCCGACCCGTTGCAGACGACGGAGAGCTGAACTTTGCACTTTCCCATTTTTGGAAATATGTTCAGCCCATATGCTTCAACCCTCCGCTGTCAACGTCACTTCCCCCTTCCTTTTCCTCTCGAGTCTCGATCCGAGATTACTTCTTTAGAGACGCCAGATCAAGATAGAGAGATTCTTATGACTGCCGGATCAAGATAGAGAGATTCGTATGACTGCCGAGGAGCACAGTCGCGCCCCGCAGATTAAGATGAAATTATGAAACACGTTGTCGCGATCTCCCAGAGAGGAACGCGCTAGTTATTTTTAAATCTTTGCATCTTTTTGACCTCGAATAAAGAATCGTTCAGTCAGTAACATGAGCCGAAGTAACATGAGTACGAGAAATTTCTTTAATTAAGATTCCGAGACGGAACGAATAAGTCTGATTTGGCATACAAATTTAGAATCCCCTTTTAAGACTTAACGTTTTCACGAGGTCCCCCGAATATTTGTAGGGCTGAGTAACGTCCTGTAACGGAATCCCCGAAACGACCAGCAAGGATTTAATTATAAGTGGGCATTCGGTTACAATATATAGGTGGTATGTCACCAAGGTTGCAAGATATGGAAAATTAATTATTCTTTGGCTTAACAAATCCCAAAAAAAATTGGTTTGGTTAAAGCCAAGTGTAAGGTTATACCCGTTTTGAACTGACTTGTTTGATTGAACAAGATTTTATACAAAATTAAGACAACAGTTAGGCAAAATGGTATTTGAGTTGACACAACTTAACAGCTGCTTCGCAACAAGGCGATGGTGATAAGGGAACGAACTTATCTCCGTTTTAATTAGTGCCATCCTTGCAAAGGACTTTCTGGTGGCCTGTCAGGACATACTTTATTTTTAGGCCACTCACTGGCTTACGAGAGTAAGGAATGCCAGGCTGTAAGACAGCATACTCCTCCTCTTCCACCATATTTCCGCAAATTTCATTTGATTCTGCCATGAGTCTCAGAGCAGCAGTTTGTTTGCATGTAGTTCTGTTAAAAATTATATTAAGAAAGAGATTGGTACAATTCCACTCAGTGCAATTATTTTCATTTAAACAGTAATATGTATAATTAAAAAGTAGTAATGTAAAAGAGTTTATCTTTAATTCAATGCATCCCAGTGAACTTCAGGGGTTAAAACACTTTCAAAATTCTTTCAATTAAATCTCGGTTTAAAGCATAGCGCGGCCCCAGTGGCTCCCCTACAAGTGTACTTTCCTTGCTAACTCCTTTCTTGGCTTGGGAAAGCTAGAGGCATTTCTGGGAGGGATTTATACATGCACTAGCCTTTGCCAAGCCAAACCAAATCCGTAGTCCAGGAGGAAAGTCCCCCTTATAGGGGATCCACTGAAGCTGCGCTATGCTTTAAGTTATTTTTTCTTGGTTGTATAATTTAGTGCTTTTCCTATTTAAACTTATGTAAAGTTAAACAGAATTGGCCTAAATCAAGTGTCTAGAAGGGAAACCACTGAAATTGCACTGATTATTGTTTTCACTAAATATTCAGCATAGATGCGTATTTACACATATCCATTACTTCCCTATATGAGCATCCGAAATGGCATGAAATCTATAATAACCTTTTTCAATGACATTCTCTGCAAGTACTCCACGATCATTCAGAAACTTATTAATTAATGGTTCAGCAGGTTTCACTTGAATGCAGCAATCAATATGTGACAAAAATTTCTAGAAATATTTAAATATAAGTACGAACACAAATATATTAACAATAAAACTAAAGATCTTAAATATACCATCATAGGTATTGATTGTTATTTCAGATGCTAATGTCACCAAATCTAAATCATTTCCTTTACATGAACAAGTATATTGTAAAGTGTGAGCAATCGGTGAAAGCTTTAGGGATGATCTTAATGAAAAAGGTGTGCTTCACCTATAAGAAATCAATGAAAAATGTTTTTTATTTAGGCTAATTTGTTGTTGTGAATAAGTATGATGGGGGAGGATACGAAATTAATGTTCCCAATCCGCAATGCATTGCTCCCACAAATCTGATAATCTATCATCTATAACAATAGCCTTAGGTGTTTTGCCTAACAACACGATCTAGGTGTTTACAAAAAAAATTTAATTCGACATTTGATATCCTCCCCCAACTCTTTGCTACGAGATAGGGTTGGAAATAAGAAATTAATCTGGGCTATACAGTTCCCTAAAATAGTAAACGTAATTAAAGTTAGAAACTTAGCTTTTTAATTAAAATTTTTTATAAACCATAGATTTAAAGCCCGAAATATAATTAAAGTGCAAATAGGCTAAGTGAGAAGAGTTAAGTGGTGAAATTTAGTTACTATAAGGCAAAAGAACGGTAAGAACCCCTCAAACGAAGGCTTACTCAAAGGATGAAAAAGTTCAGAATGCAAACTCACATTGATACACTTTAAATGGAAGTCGAAACTACCAACCACAAACAAACGATAATCATTGGAACAAGGTAGGATGGCCTGTTTTCGGGCCCGTTCGGCTTGATAAACTAACACATCTTCCATCTAGAAATATACATTGCATTAACAAATTCATTAGCGTTTTCAATGGAGAACGAAATGGACAGACAACCACATTTTTATCGTTTTAGATTGCTAAAATAACGCTAAAACTACTAGCAAGATTTACCAAACTCAAATTAACTTGTAAAAATCCTTTAGCCAATTACCAATATCAATTCCCTTCTGCCAAATGTATTTTTTGGAAAAGCCTTACGCCCTCCCTTAAGAGCCGCGGATGAAGATTATCAGGGCCAGGACCCAGGAGATTTGTCAAACCGCAAACGTCGCAAGTAGCGACGAACTTCCACATAGAACAAACCAAAATCCGAGGGCTCCATTTTCACTTGGAGCGCGGTCTTGTCAGAAGCCAGGCGTGGCATAAAACCCCGAGATAAACCGCCTCCTCGTGGGGTTCCGGATTAAAGACCGAGTGAAAGTAGACGTTGAGGGTGTCAACAATCTCAGCGGGGTCCCGAAGCGTAACGCCAGCAGTGGTGTCGACAACCGACAACTGAACTCCGGGGTTAAGCGAACGCGAGACGTGAGAGTAAACCGCCTTCACGGGAAATTCAGCGACTAGGCGAGATTAATACTGGAAGTTAGTGTAACGTATATGTCGCATAAGAACATTACGTGCGCGTGCAAAAATATGACGATTAGCTGTATTCGGTGATGATCTATAACGCCGGAAGGCAACGCGCTTCGCCCAAATTAACTTCTCCGTACTGGCGGACCAGCAAGGCTCATGACAATAAGGGGAACAGTGTCCGACTGAGCAGCAAGAACATGAGGCACGAAGAGCTCGACTATTGTATTTACGATGGAAGCCAGGCGCACACGATCCCACTCCTTGGTTAGTAGACGGTGTTCGTACCAAATTTACGAACCCAGGTAGAGCAGCCCGAAAAAGCTCGTAGTCACCGCGACCATACGCGAAACGGTAAGGTGGTAAACACCGAGTTGGCAAGACAATGTTGAGAGTTAACTCAAAGGTTATGAAGGTTCACGGGTACTTGAGCGGTTTTCAAAAGAGAGTTTTGAAATAAAGCGGTGCCCAAAACAGCGGTTTGCAAAACCGCGTGGAAGCAAAACCGCGGTTGCTGTTTCCGCGTTTCTCAATACAGCGCTATTTCCCAAAGCAGCGGTTGCTGTTTCCGCGTTTCTCAATATAGCGCTATTTTCCCAACCAGCGGTTTAGCGCTACAGCGTTTCATAACCGTTTCTGATCCTCAGGTTATGGACTGGTTCGCGGAATATATTTTGGAAAAGGTGGCAGCAAATTAATAAGAGTATATTTTGGAAAAGGTGGCAACTAATTAATAGGAAAATATTTTGGAAAAGGTGGCAGCTAATTAATAGGAGAATATTTTGGAAAAGGTGGTAGGTAATTAATAGGAGAATATTTTGGAAAAGGTGGCAGCTAATTAATAGGAGAATATTTTGGAAAAGGTGGCAGCTAATTAATAGGAGGATATTTTGGATAAGGTGAAAGGTGATTTATAGGAGTTCAAAAAACCCATCCCATCCAAACATTAAAACACCAACCTCATTCAACGTATTCAAATTAGAGAAATTAAAATGATATTTACAAAGATAAAAATTTAAAAAGCCTAAAAAATTGGAATCCCTTGCCTCATTGCTGCTGCTGTCGATATTCTTTTCCACGTCGCTATTAATATCACTGTTTTGTTCCTAATCACTTATGTTGTATCTGTTGTTGTCGTTCTTCTGGACCTCATCACTATTTTTATCACTGTTACTCTGCTCATCGCTCTTGTCGCTGTTCTTAACGTCGTCATCACTGCTACTGTGCTCATCGCTCTTGTCGCTGTTCTTAATGTCCTCATCACTGTTGTCTGTATTCTCCATGTCCTCATCACTTTGCTCTGTTTCCTCGATGTCTTCTGCGTCATCGTTATCTCTCGCTCCATCGAATACTTTCCCATCTATCTGAAATTTAACATCCTTTTGATCCGCCCAAGCTTGGGTCAATAAGTTAATGATATTTTTTCTTTTCGAAAATATATCTTCACTTGACGTTGAAACCACATCGCATAAGGTCTTTACGTAAGGGAAAAGTTCCGAATATCTTTGTTGACATCCACTTGATTTCGGCGCTGTATTTTGCTTTTTCTTTTTTAAGAAAACTTGTTGACTAAGAACAGCTGCTTTCGATGTAATTCCCTCTTTCCATCTCTTTTTGCAAAGGCGAGGAGTAACCATTTTTGACTAAACAGCTCTTTGTTTTGTTCTTTTCTCACGCAAAATATATGAAAACATGGTATTTGCAGCATCGTGAAACTTGAACACGAACAAGTATTACCGTCAGAGACAGCATCAGCGTGGCCTTTGCTTTTAACGATGAAGTTTCTACTATTGTCAATAGTGTAGCAATCAGCAATAGTGACGCCTTTTAATAAGTTTTTCGTTATTCTCTCCACCACCTGCGGTACACACAATTCAGCAACTACTTTACTGGCGTGGCGGACGTCTTTGTCGTTCGTGTCAATTTTTTGAAATTTTGTCTTGGTTTTAGCTTTGAATTTTTCGAAATCATGTTGATTTTCAATAAAATGATAAAGGAGTTTGAGATCGAAGTAGAACTCGTCTAGGGGTGCGTTTCTACGGCATACGCTTTTAATTTTCTGATTAAGCGATTCCAGGCGGTTATTTGTGGTATCTCCTAAATTAAAGTGTTGTCTTCGGTAGCACATCACCCACATTTCCTTTATAGAAAACCAGTTGTCCTGAAGATATTTGAAGAACGCTGGTGCAGTTGCTAACCGTTCATCACGAAGCATGCACTCAACGTTTTCTTCGTAAATATCTTCCGTGAGTGAATAAGCAATTTTTTGCGCATATTCCTTAGTTGCTAGTTCCACTACCTTTGGCAATTTTAACAAGTTGATCTTGGCTTTAATTGCCTTTAAGACATGGAACAAACAAATTTCAACCAAGGCTCCAGGAAAGGAGTCCTTCAAAGCGTTAATTTCTGATAGGTCTTTATCAACCATAACACTTTTTATCTTTGACCAATTTTGATTATGGGTTTTGAACGTCTCAAAAACTGTTTTCACAGATTGTGACGTTTCCCTAATTACGATAGCCAGAGCCACAATTTCACTCACTAGATTCCCATCCACAATCATGATTATGTACAACGGCATTTTACAATAGTTCAGAGAATATGTGGCGTCGCAAAGGAGATGTTCTTGGTACCTTTCAAAAGTGTCGAGCATTCTTCCGGTTTGCCAATATACGAAGTCAAGTTCGTTTGAGTCGGAATCAACACTAACTTCAACAACCTATAAATATTTAATTGATTTGTTACTATAAATTATCTAGTGATACACGTATGTAGCGGTTAAATAACCAAAATGGAAGTATTAATTGTTACGCGAGAATTACCAGTTAACGGTGAATAGCTTTGTACCATAATGGGTAAACAAGAGAAATACCAATGATATTGTTAGCTTAATAGCAGGGTGGAAAGCAAAATATAATGATTTTTTATAGATTTCAATCGCAATTTATCTAGAGCGTAAACAGAATTCATTCTCCATACATAAGCGCGAATCTCGGCGTAGCTCCCGAATTACGGAAAGAAAAATTTCAAGAAATTTTCGAAATTAGACCCAAAAATTGGGTTTCTTCCAATATAAGATTATGTTAATATCGGAGTCCTTCGACCGCCTTCGACTTTTCGACAGATGAATTTAGATTATCGTTCTTACACCGATTAATCGGCTTCTATATAGGGCCGTCACTAGTTTTTGCTCTTCACCCTCCATTTAAAAGGATAATGAAATGGTAAGACAAGCATTTTTAACCGATTCATCGAAATCCTAAGTAAAACTTACCAAAACTTTTCCCTTAATTTTATAACCTTTCAAAGTTTTAAAAGAGGACTTGCTGAGCCTAACTCCCATTGTAGACAAACAAACAACAGTTCTGTAATAAAAATATTAATAATATCGTGTAACTAAATAGAAGCGTCGCCTCACGCGATTTTTAAAAGCGCGCTTTTTGTCTAGAAAAGAAAAAGTAGTAGCACGCCCTTAAACAATAGAATAAATCACGTGAGGCGACGCTTATAAATGGATACACAACACTTTTAATATTTTACAAAACCGTAGTAATGTCTCAAAAGGGACAGTCTTAGCTAGTAATCTTTCAAACTTTGAATATTTGTATAAAATTAACGAAATTGTTTAAGTAAATTGCAATGGCGTCGCTAAGTGTAAGAGGCTCGAGCGTCAAGAGGCGTTTTCGAACGTCGGGGCTTGTCGTGCCAATCGCAACCAATGTGGCCACCAGAGAGTCGGTTAAGTTGGGCTTGTCGAGGTCGCATTCAAACGCTAGGTTCTTTAGTTTGGTGAGATTCGAGTCAAAGGGCTCACCAGGTTCTTGTTTCGTGGTGAGAAGGTTATATCAGGCGTACGTGATGTTCTGATAAGGTTTATAGCACGTATCAAAGGCACTGTAGATGTCGTCTAATGTGCGTTCCTTTTGCTGCGCGGGAAACGGTAAAGTCTTGTAGATTCGAAGGCCTTCGAGACCGATGACGTGAAGAAAGACATTGCACTGGAGTTCATGTTCTTCTTTATTGATCTTGCATGCGATGGCGTAAATCTTGAACCGCTCCTTGTAAGATGCCCATGCCTCAGCGGGGTTCGCACCGGGAACGAAAGGCTCAGGGCTTTTGAAGGAAGCCATGGGTGAACGACTAAAAGACGAGTGAGAAGACCACTTCTGATACCATGTTATGTTATAATGTTAACTTAGATTAAACGTAATAGTTTTAAAAGCAATGTTTATTAAGAGAATCCAGCAGAGCAAGAGCAACTAGTTTACAATGTGTTTGTTTACGAAATGACTTTCCTCATATAGTGCACGTTACCGTCGTTATCTAAATATCTAGTTTTTTTATACAAAAGCTATCGTTAGTAGGTAAATAGTTTTTTGTTATACAACAACAGCGAGAAACCGGAATCAGTTTTCTCAACCGAGCTTGCCTTTAGGTTTACGGATCGAAGCTTCCTTAATCAACTCACAAATAAGCAATGTTTTCCAGAATCCGAAAAGGTAACTTTTCATTTAAAATAATCACCGCGTATCTCGAAAAATAATCACCGCGTATCTCGAAAAATAACTCTCTTTACCAATGTAAACCTTTATATCATTGTTTTGTAAGTAATTATTGGCGTCATCATCCCCAAGTAATGACCATTGAAAAGCCAGGAAATGATTAAATAAGGCGTATTTATGAGTACCGTTGGGGAAGGTGGAGAAAAACGTAGTGATGTTCAAATATTTCAAGTTTATAGCTTCAGCCGCTAATCGAGCCATTTCTGGTGTAATACGACCGGCTTTCATAACATCACTTTAAACAGCCAACTCTTACTAATCACTAGTTTGGTACCATGACATTTCAATAGGTCGTCTAGTGTGTTAATTCTAATCGATCTGGGGATAATCATTTCGCTCTTCAGATTTCAAGAGTATGCCTTCATAATGACTGATGAGCCAAGTAGCCATCCCGCCAAGAAAAATTTTGTCGAAGTTCTTTTCGAAAAAATATCCGGAGCTGAAAGAAGTCAGAGTTGAGTTCTCGCATAGTAATTACTTGAGCGAGTCGAACGATATACGTATAATACGTATATGATGAAGGGATTTTCTCAAAACTAAGGTTCCTGAAAAAGTGTAGAACTTTGTAGGACGCAAGATATTTGTACATTTTCCGACTCGCATAAACTTTGATTATCGGTTGCGCAGCCAAAGTGATTACTCCGGTGCCAATTTGTAAAAACTATAAACAGTAAATTAAAATCTAAGAAAATCACTAGACATTAATCAAAAATGTCTTGATTAGAATCAAGACCTGAAAAGTTTCGATAAGGCTCAGGTTATCACTTGACTAAAGGATCAGATATTAATTTTTCTTTTTAATTGAAACTTAAATGCATGCTTAAGAAAAAACAACGTTCCACTACCGTTTTCCGTTGAAATAAATTATTTTACTGGTAATCTATTTCAAAAATTTACTTATCTCGGCTTTTCGACCACAATTCCATTCCCCGAAAACATTTTATCATTACATTAACTACTTTTGGGAGAGTACGTGTATGGTTTTGCGTTTTAAAAGGTTCCTAAAGACGTTACATCCCCATTCGTAACCGGCACGCTTCGAAGTGGAACATTTTAATTATTCTAAAACCAATGGCGCCAAATTCAATAGGGACAGTAAGACTTTTACTCGTTGTTTTGCAAAATGATGTAATATCAAGTGTACTTTAGTCAACCTTCGTATTGTTCTTTCTCATAGTTCAGGGCATGATCAGTGTTACTGCCCAATTTCTCTCTATAGTTTCTAACAATGGTTAGAGACTATTTGATATGGCACGTCACAACGTTATATACACAAAAGGAAAAATAATCCAATTTATTTATATTTTGGTTTGAAATGAATAAACTCATGATAGTAGTTATAACCACAGACCAGGAATAACGAGCTGAAAGTCAAGGGAACGACACCGGTAATGAGCAGCAAAATGAGAAGAAAGTTTGCTTCAGGTTAGCAGAGGGAGATGGTAGGGAAATTAGTAATGTACGATTTTGTTCGTTCAAAACTTAATATATTATGAAAAATTCAAGTGAGGAGGCGGCACTCCCTTGAAAGATTGATTTGGTGTGAACGAGTGACCCGTGGAAATAGCAGATAACAGCGAAAAAATTATGTTCTCTCTTGGATCATATCCCACTCGATCCATGCTCATGGACGAAAGCTGCTCGCACTATAGCAGCTTGTGTCGTTAAGCGTGCGTCATCGAGTGGGCTAGTCCTCCCAGCATCCTCAGCGTTTAGATGATGCAACACAAGGTACACTGGGAGAGTTTCTGTGCCACAGGTCGCACATGATGATATTTCAACTCCAGTTAACATCAATTCTCCCTAGTCGTTCTAGTAGCGGGTTAAGCTCTAGTTTGTTCAGGTCCTGTTAGTCTCGAAACGGTTAAATGGTGCTTGTAACTTTTAAAAGGTCGTTGTCATGGCGAAAAAGACCGCTATTTCAGTTTTTTGTTTTATAGCTTATTTTGAGACGTTGTCTCCCAAAAGTAATTAATGTAATGATAAAATGTTTTTGGGGAATGGAATTTGTGTGTCGAAAAGCTGAGAAAAGTAAATTTTTGAAATTGATTACCAGTAAAATAAGTTATTTCAACGAAAAACGGTAATGGAATGTTGTTTTTTCTTAAGCATGCCTTTAAGTTTCAATTAAAAAGAAAAATGAATCCTTCAGTCAAGTGATTACCTCAGCCTTATCGATACTTTTCAGGTGTTGATTCTAATTAAGACATTTTTGATTAATATCTGTTCCTTCAGTCTTCATTGTAATTAAGATTTTTAAGAAACTGTTTTACATTATCAAAATCTGCACAAAGCAGAAACATATATAAAGGGGACCGTAACATTAGCTCAATCAAACATTTATTTATAATGATACTTCAAAAAAAAACTTAAATTATTAAAAGTTTGTATTCTTATTCAATTCAATTCAATTCAATTCAAATCATGTTTATTGCTCTGTCACATAACATACATAGTTGTACTTTTCACAATGTGGCAGTGATGAGAAAAAAAAAAAGTTTTGTCATGTTATATTAATAAAAGAAAATTTCAGGAATAAAATTGTATTTACAAAATAATAATTTAAAATCATCGTCGGCAATTTATTTGCCCTGTCTTGTTCAATTGCTCCAGTATAACTGATAAAAACAGACACATGCTCATTGTTTTAAGGTGTTCTAGAACGATTTCAATAATTTTAGTTCAATTTTACCACGATCAAAAACGTCTATAATTGTTTTATATTTATTGCATGTTTTTTGCATTCGCATTATTGTATTTAGTCGTGGCTCTCCTTTATAGTAGAAAATATCTTTACACCTTGTATTATTTGTAGGAATTCTTATGTTTATATGTTCGAGAGAATCGCGACAATCAATGTTGTTTTTGAGTATATTTTGAATGAATTTAATTTCAGCAAGTTCTAGTCGGTCTATTATTTTACTTAAATTTAACTGGCGTAAAGCATTTTCATAGCCATAAGTTTTGTTTTTAGAGAAATATGTTTGGTACAGTTCTACAAATTTTCTCTGTATGCGTTCAGCATTTTTAATGTTCGTTTCTGAGCTGCCACCCCAGATAAGATTTCCATATTCCAGTTTGGTTCTAACTATGGCTACATATAACCGAATAAATACCCTCGGACTCTTAAGATTTCTGGCTATTCTTAAACTTTTATACAGTCTACGAAGGCAGTTTGACCTATTCGATTCTATGTGAGATTGTAAGTAAAGTTTGGCACCAAAGAAATACTTTACTGATGGTGAATTTAAGAGAGAACCAGTATTTCCACCCCTCATTTCTTTGTTTCTCAAAACGTTCGATGAGGTGACCCCTGTTGAGGTAGACAATAAGTATAAACTAGGGATCAACCGGTACCGATACCATATCGATATCGGCACCGATACTCGGGGTTTCCCGATAGTATCGGATCGATTGGTTTAATATGATACTAAACCGCTACTCGTTTAAAATGCGTGATATAATGCCACATGATATTTTTTAGGTCTTTCAGTGATAATACATTTCTATAAATGTCAATAAGCTGTGATATTATTTTGGAAGTACCTTTAAACATTGTAATTGGTATTATAAATGATGAGATTACTCTATAATTATTACTTAGTATTTTTAATACATGTGTAAATGGCACTGTATTACTAAAAATATCGGTGTCGGTTCAAGAATCAGGTTTTGGATCATAGGGAGTGAATATCGGTATCGAGCGTTATCGACGGTTCATGGTTGCACCGGTATCGAATTAAACCTGGTATCGGCCCTCTCTAGTATAAACACTAAGTCAGAGTAGTAATGTGGTTTTTGGGTTCGGCCGTAAATGGGTCGCTAGTAAAACACCACATTATAGAAGCTATTGAGACCACGAATAGCTAAGTCACCCTGCACCCTCTTTTCACATTTACGGGCTAGATTTTTCAGTTCTACTGTTAACTGGTCCTAAAATCTCATTTTGGAAGCGTCGGGTGAAAAACAGATCGATAATAGGAAGTAATGAGATCATGAAACTAGTTTTGCTTCAAAGTCTACAACAGGTTTAATTGGGGTTTTTGGGAGTTTTATTGGTTTTTTTTTAATTTACTAGCTTCACAATCGCTGAGTAATTTAGGCTATACTTCATATTTAAACAAATTTGTAACTATAATCTTAATGTTTGTTAATAATTAAACTAGAAACAAAAAGTGGTGCTTGGCTTAGTTGGCTGCTTTATCAGCGTTTGCTCCGCAAATGCGTGAAAATTATGCGTTCACTTGGATTTATGTGAAGATAATGTATTCACTTGGATATACGTGAAGATAATGTATTCACTTGGCTATAAGTGAAGATAATGTATTCACTTGGCTATACGTGAAGATAATGTTTTCACTTGGATATAGGTGAAAATAAGATATTCATAATACAAAGCAACAGTGATTGATACAAACGGTGCAATCTAGCTTATTTTGGCTAAGAGAGAAAAATTTAAAATTCCCGGCTTATTTTAATTATAATGTCACGGTATTCGGCTAAATTATTGAAATTTCTGTTTGAAAAATGGCAATCTGATATCACTATTTAATTCTTGTTAGCCAATGCCGAAGACGAAACCCAAGCGTGAAGGGCTTCGCCTTCAAGCCTTCGATCGCCTTCAAGGCTTCAATCAACGCGTCATTGAGGAATCTACTGCCCTTTTGCGTACTCAGACGGAAGTACTCGCGACTACTGTACAAAGTCTTGATACTAAACTCATAAGTTCCCAAGATGAAGCCAAATCCCTGCGTGAACTCCTGGACGTTCATATTACTGACAGTAGGAAACTCTTAGACACTCATCAGACCTCTATTAGCGCCCTCCAAGCTGACGTACTTGCCCTCACCAAGCATCGAGAATCAACAGTCGCTAATACTCCCTCACTTGCCCCTCTGCGTGCTGACCTAGTGGACTTGCGAACTGAACTAAACCATTTCAAATCCCTCCAAACTAGTCAGCCTTTCACCAATCGCGGTGTTACCTTTACCACCGAACATCGTAAACGTAACGCTTTGCTATTTAACGTCCCTGACACCTCAGATGATGACGATGCTTCTTTTTGTAAGACCCTTCTGCGTGACACCGGCCTACCATTCGACGACATTCTCCTTGTTAATTTTACCGCCTTGGTGTGCTACCTAACGACCACCGACCCCGTCCGATTATCTTCAAATTTCCTACTGTGAAAGCGCGCCAAAACTTTATAAGCCAGTTACATACGCTCAAAACAGACACAACTTATGGATTCTCCTTCTCCTACACAGTTGACAGAACCCCTGAACAGCGTCAGGCGCACAAAGACTTACGCCGTCAACTTCAAGAACTCCGCACCAATGGCCGTCATGACCTTGTCATACGACAGGGCAAGATTTGCTCGCGCTCTTCATCCCTCTCACGCGCCGACTCAAACACCCTCCCACCACTACCTGCTGCTTCGCCTACTAGCGACCACTTACTCCACAATGGCGTACCTACACTTCACTCATCGCCCCCATTGCTCCCTACCCCATTACAGCCCCCTATTCCCCAGCCAAGGATAATCGCACCCCTTCCAGCTCGTCCGCACTACTCCAACACATGGCACACTACACCATCACATGGCACACTACACCATCACTACCTGCCCCGTTTTACCAACAACCGTTTGCTCCGCCACCTACTATCTTACAATACTCGAGTGCCACCTACCAAAAAAACTATCAGTAAACCACTCACCCCAAGTTACTTGCTCTAATTCTATCCCGGTCTTGTCTACGCTCCTTTCTCAACCACCTCCTTCCATAAACTCTGTGATCCAACCTTTTACCCCCCGCTCCGATACTTACCTTCAATGCCTTATGAACTCGTTGCCAAAACTTGACCCGCCAGCATATAAACTACCCAGAGGCACCAACTTTTCGAAGGGACTTCTTCTTAATGCCCGCAGCCTCTGTGGCCCTGTCAAGTTCACCGAATTTTGCTCACTAATTTCGCTACATCGTCCTACACTTACTGCCATCACCGAAACCTGGTGGACCCCTGATCATACTCCTAATGAATACCCTATCGATGGCTATGCAATTTTTCGCGTGGATCGTCTTTGCTCTCCAGGCGGTGGTGTCGCGATATATTTACTCGATATGCCCTCGCGTCAACTTGATTACTCTGATTTTAACTTCACACCCTCGCGTGACCACTATTGCGGTCTCGATCTACTCACGGTTCTCCTAACGCTCCCTCTACTGACGATCTGTATTGGAGTAATATACCGCTCCCCCACGTATGATAACCATTCTCAACTCCTCGGGTACCTCAATGCTATAACTCGCTATTGTGACTCAAACAATTTTACCCTCCTCTTACTCGGGACTTCAATTACCCAAAATTGGACTGGGTGAACTCCATTCACCAGAGTGGCGCCAGCCCTTTCTCAAGAACCTTTCTCGACACAGTCATCAATTGTGAATTAACTCAATTTATTACTTCCGCCACTCGGAACGGTGGTGTCAACTCGGACGATAGTGTTCTAGACCTAGTTTTTAGTACCGATGAAAACTTGATCTTTAACCCTACATATTTGCCTCCGCTGGGCCAAAGTGACCATAATGTTGTTGTTTTTCTAGCCAACCTCACTACTCCTAACTACTTACACCGCCCCATAAGAAATTTTTTTAAATGTAACCTAGTCCCGTTCAGTGCCTTCCTCGATTCCATCAATTGGGACACCCTATTTCAGGGCGACAACCTCAACTCCATATGGAGTGCTTTTCACTCAATTATCTTGTCATGTATAGAAGCTTTTGTCCCCTTTCGTACCCCTGTTAAACCCTACACTATCCGCCCCCGTACAAAAAAATCTCTACACTACAAAACCGTAGCTTGGCGCAGGCTAAAGAAAGCTAAAGCTGCCCATTTATCCCTTGAAACTATTGCTGCTCGTCTAGCTGATTACCGCTAGGCTCGCAATGCCTATACCAACCACACCAGAAACTTGAAAAGAAAGCACGAGGCCACCCTCATTACCCAAATTTCCACCAATCCTAAATCCTTTTATGCCTATGACATAAATTCCGTAAATGTCGTTTTCCCCAACTTCAATTACGTGCCCCTGATGGTTCCCTTACTACTACCCACCTCGACAGGGCCATAGTTCTCAATGATTACTTTGCGACGACCGTTGCTGACCCCCTAGCGTCCCAGTACATCCCCCCTCAGGTCTCTTGCCCCTCTCCTAGCCTCTCCCAATTTGACTGCTCACTCCCAAATTTATTCAAAACTCTCACCTCACTCTCCACTAACAAGTCCCCTGGCACTGATGGCATCCACCCCATGATCTTAAGACAATTCGCTGTACAACTTTGCTACCCCCTACACAGGTTGATATCCCTCTCTTTCTCTTCTGGCACTCTACCTCCCCAATGGAAAGAGGCCAATCTCACCCCAATCCTAAAGAAGGGCTCTCGTACTGACGCCTCCAATTATCGTCCAATTAGTTCCCTCAATGCTATGTCAAAAATAATCGAAATCTTGGTTCATTATCAATTACTCCATTTCTTCAGCAACACCAATTTCTTTAATACGGCCCAACACGGTTTTCGACACAACCACTCTTGTGTTACCAATTTACTGGTTGCAACCAACCTATGGACTAAATGGTTAGACGACAGCTACAGTGTTGACGTAATCTACCTCGACCTTGCCAAAGCCTTGATTGTATTCCCCATGGTTTGCTTTTGAAGTCCCTTAACAATGCTGGAGTCACAAGCAGGGCTCTCCTCTGGCTGCAGAACTACTTATCGAATCGTCGTCAGCGTGTAGTAGTCAAAGGCAAACACTCACCTTGGGCCCCAATAGAGAAAGGCGTACCTCAGGGTTTAGTCCTAGCCCCCCTCCTCTTTAATGCTTTTATAAATTCCCTTCCTAATGTAGTACGCTCTGCCTCATTATTACTTTTTGTTGACGATGCTAAACTATTTCACCGCATCCGCTCCTCTTCAGACGTCACTAATCTTCAGGCAGATTTGCAATTTCAATGTCAATAAATGTGCAGTCCTTCACCTAGGCTCATCAAACCCACGTCACACATACTTACTCTATGATAGCCCTATTAAAGCCTCCTTGTCAGAGCCAGATTTAGGTGTTATTGTAGAACCTGACTTGAAATTCTCTCAACACACAAATAAAGTCAGCAAACGCCTAAGTAGTATCTCTGGGTTAGTTCGGCGTAACTTTTCCACTCTGTCCCCAAAACTAATTAAGACAATTTATAATTCCCTAGCCTTACCCCTAATAGACTATGCATCCCCAATTTGGACCCCTTCCTCCTGTAATGGTATTACAACCCTCCAAAAAGCTCAAAACAGGTTCACTAAATTGGCTCACAAGCTAGATCACCTGCCCGCCCCTGTTAGACTGTCAAAACTTTCCATTGACCCAGTCCTAACCCGTCATCGTATCATCAACCTATGCTTATTACATGACCTTTTCAATAATAAACTTGGCCTAGATATCAATAACTTCTTTAGTCCCGCACCTATCCACTCTACACGCGGGCACTCCCTCAAATTACTTAAACCCAGGGCCAACACCACTGTTCGTTTACACCACTTTACTCACTCCGTAATAACTGATTGGAACGCACTCCCCGAGTCCATCATAGCCCTAACTGATAAACCTAAATTTCGTGCCGCCCTTTCTTCCCACTTCGATAAATTTCGCAATAGTCAATAACTCCACCTTATGGCCACTCATTCCTGATTTAAGATCTCATTTTTATAAAGAAGCTCATAAAATTATCATTAATGTTTTTTTTTATTTGATTGTTGTTCCGCATTTTCTTTTTTTTTCCTCCCTCTTTAATGTATAACTACTTATACTTCAGTAATCTTAAATTTTACTTGTCCTCTTTAATTTAAATTTAACTTGCCCCTTCTAATTTAAATTCAACTTGCCCTTTTTACTTTAAAATTTAACTTGTCCACTCACTGTAATTTACCTTAATACTGATATTTAACTTTAACTCTTTTTTTTCTGAGGTACTAACCGAGCCCTAGTGGCTTATATGTACTATTAGTAGCAAATAAATAAATAAACAAATTGTTTTCTGTGACAGCTACGACACATTAATATAAGCTGTAAAGGTTACACCTCCGCTGCCGAAACTTTGGCGATAACTTTTCAAGGGAAATTATGACAAACAGAACTGTATAGATTATTTCATTTAATAACATTTTACTTTTGCATTATTTACATTAAAATTCTTCATTCAAGGTAAAAATTATTGCGGTTTATTGAGTTCCCAGTTAGTTTTATACTCAGTGCCACCACACCGAATAAAATCAAGTAAATAAATTTTTATTTTAAATACAATTTTAAGTTTTTAACGGTAGTAAAAAGTACATTATAGCTTGGAAATTACGCATGACGTTCATGATGGATTTCCTATAAGCTTAACGATAAAAACAAATAGAACATTTCTACTCAAATTTTGGTGTTGAATATCAAAGATATTGTAGTTTTCTAATTAATCATTAGAAATACATTATATTTAAGAACATGTTTTATTAAATATTACAATGATTAACTAATGTTGAATTAATATATAAAATTGGATTAAATCATTATAAAACTGCACACCATTCCCCCCCGCGTATGAATTAAAAAATTGGAATAATAGACCAAATTTAAATGGTTAATAGAAAACGGATTTAGTAATTTTAATACAATGTAATTTTACAACAATGTAATTTTAATAATTTTAAAAAAAATTAATTTTTATAATTTTAAAACAATGTAATTTTAATAATTTTAAAACAATGGAATTTTAGGTATCGTTCCTTTCAACCGAATTCCCAATGGACCGAAAACCCATTCGACCGAATATCCCGCAATGATTTTAGATTTCCAGCCCAATGGCTATATTCCCGATGGACCGAAATCCCAATCGTCCGAATATGCCCCTAAAAATACATGAATATAACTTGAAACACTGTAGTCGTCAGCGATTCGGTGGTGTAGTGGATACGATCTTGGACTGCGAAGCGATAGGTTGTTGGTTCGAATCTCCGAAAGGTATGTTAATAATATTAAAAGTAAATGTTTCGTGATACTAATTAAAACGCTCACCTTCATTCCTTTCAAGGCAAGAGATATATAGAATTAATAAACAAATTGTGCTTAAAATGAAGTACAGTCTTAATGGTAGTTCCATCAATGTCTTTAAATTTCCAATAAAATTTTAATATTTTGGTTTCGGGTGGGTTAGGTTAGGTTAGGTTAGGTTTGGTTTGGTTTGATTTGGTTCCAATAATTCGTTGACACCTTTTCCAAAATATGCTCCTTTTAATTAGCTACCACCTTTTCCAAAATATTCTCCCTTTAAATAGCTACCACCTTTTCCAAAACATTCTCCTATTAATTAGCTGCCACCTTTTCCAAAAGATTTTCCTATTAATTAGCTGCCACCTTTTTCAAAATATTCTCCTATTAATTAGCTGCAACCTTTTCCAAAACATTCTCCTACTAAGTAGCTACCACATTTTCAAAAATATTCTCCTTTTAATTAGCTACCACCTTTTCTAAAATATTCTCCTATTAATTAGCTGCCACCTTTTCCAAAAGATTTTCCTATTAATTAGCTGCCACCTTTTCCAAAATATTCTCCTATTAATTAGCTGCCACCTTTTCCAAAATATTCTCCAATTAATTATCTGACATCTTTTCCAAAATATTTCTATTATTGCTAATAAATTGTTCGTGGTAAGAGGCGGGCTTTTAATACTCATATAAATAATCTTTTTATCTCCAAACAAGGTAGGGTTAGGTTAGGTTAGGTTACGTTTGGTTAGGTTAGGTTAGGTTAGGTTAGGTTAGGCTAGGTTAGGCTAGGGTAGGTGAGGTTCGCCGTAATTAAAACTTAGTTAAAATAAGTGCAGTAATACATTTTCAACTCACATTTATTTTAACAATAATACGTTGTGAAATTAAAAATATATTTAATGCAAAACCACACAGTATGTCTTCTTCCAGTTCAATAGAATTTCGGTCCAATGGGACTATAATAAAATCGCACCTTTGGCTACGTTCGGTCGAATGGGACCCCAAAAACCCCCCCTTCTGTCGAATGGGAATTCGGTTCAATGGGACCAAAGCGAATTTTAATGATTTTTACAAAATAAAATTAAAAAAAAAAACAGGTGAATAATGATCCTATATAAAACAAGAAGAAAAATTATAGTCTAAGAAGAATTTTATTGGAACACAGGAAATTAAATTAACCATATAATACTGGTAGAAAAGCCGTTAACAACTAATTATAAGGCTAGTTTGAAGTTTAAATTTTCACGCATGTTAGCAACAGGTCCCTTCATTGTCACCCACAATGTCCTGGCTAATCCATAACTATGAGACTTTACTCATAATAATACATTTTAGCCCTAACCAAAGTTTTGCCTATTCTGGAGAAATATGCTCAGAGTTTTAGGGCTTAAGGAGCTTTATTTCGTCATTCATGATATTTGTACCTAAATTTTTTAATATGTTATATGATATTCATGTCTAACACATTAAAAACTGTTAAAAATTTTTCCAGTGCCCCAGTTTAATATAATTCTTTACATTATTTCTAAGAACTTTAATTATTTATTTTACTTACAAAAAAAAATTAAACTGTCTGTTTGGCGACAGTCTGTTTGGCGACAGCCTCCTCGGCGACAGCCTCCTCCTCCTCCATTTGGATGACGACATCCTGGGGGCCTTCTTAGACGCCCCCTCTCCTTTCTCCTTGCCCTCCTCCTTTTTTTCTTTTCCAATAATATAAATAGGCTATTAACTATCTTTATTGAATTTAGACTATCTGTTTGTTTACTAAACCATTCATTTGGTGTAACAATTATTAAACACAAGGAGGGTTCATACCATTTACACCTGAAGGCCAGGAGGCACCTGGAGGAAAAAATGTAGAAGGGGTTTTTGTCTTCCAGGTAGCCTGCGGCCGTATTCTGCAGAAATGTTAAGCTCCTCCTTCTGCCCTTGGCTCGCTGGTTGGACCGTCAACCATTGCCCTTGGCCTTTTAATTGGCTACGTCTACCGTTGACGTTCCTTGCCTTGGCTCAGTGATTGGAGGTTCAACCGGCAAAAATAAGCCTTTGAATTCAGTTCAGTTTGAGTTTCAAGTTGAACCAAATTTCGGTGCAAGGTCAGTGTACAGTGTAAATTTGTCGCCAAAGGTCAGTGCTGCAACCTTTCACCGGAAACGTTGAAGCTATTAACGCCACCTATCTTATGAACTGAATAGTAATTTCGTGCCGTCTGCTCTTTTTTAATTTTAAATGACGTCAACGTATTTCAGACAGCCGCTTGTTAAGGTAACATCGTTTAATGTTGAGTAAGTTATATATTTTCACGTAAATAATGTGCTTGACATATTTGTATAAAAAAATAAAAACCAATTGTAATTGCCGAATTAAGTATTAAACGTCAAATCTTTCCTTGTTTCCATGTTGTTACTTTGATAACATCGAACCACAACTACCTAAGCGTAATGAAGGCATAACGTGAAGGGCACACAGATTTTTGTGTCAGTAATTTTATTGGTAATGGTGAAACAGTAATTTTTTCATTCCTGTGTAATTTATCTTCATTTTTTGAAGTTGTAATTACATGTATATTCATATTTTCTAACATTGGTAAGATTTATTTGTAGTTATTGTATTGAATTATACATAGTAATGAAACATGTTTAAAAAACTGAAAAAGGCGCCGCATTCCCTCTATGAGTTGAAGGTTGTACCCTTATTGGTCATCAGTGACTTAGGTAACACGCCCGAAGAGAGGACAACGATGTGATAACATATCACAAAGCAGGTAAATGATGTCCACCGCCAACGGAGAACCGTTTCCCGAGGTGACAATGAAAGGCATTCCTCAACAATATTCCACTTGTTATAGAAGAACGTGAAGCTCTGCGTATTGCAAATTTGGTAAGTTCTCGTAATGTATTAACCATGTTATTAACATTTTTTTTTGTTGCAGGTGGATGCAAGCTTCTTGAATAGCCTTCCTCCAGTTTTTGCTGAAGATTCCTAAAAAGAGCCTTCTGCTTTCCATGAACATGGTGCTCATCCACTTGCCACTCAAGAACACAGAAAAGGTCATAAGCATGGTTTCGATTCGACGTAGGGTATAATAGTCCACCTTCTGAAAATTTCATTTGGACATTTTTTTGAGATAGAGGGTTGCTGCAAAGTCAGTTAACCATTAAGAGTTACTGCGGTGTCCTTTTAATTTTATTCTTCACTTCAACATTTCATTGTTCTTTTTTCCATCATTCCTTGTTATTGTTTCAGCATGCATGGCCTTCCTTTATTGTTTCATTTATAAATGGGCTAAACTTTCTTATAGCTTAGTCGCTGCCTAGTAAGAAAAGCAAGAAACGCTCATAGCTTCCGCTAATGCATGTTTGGAGGCCCTACTCATGTTTGCGTCTGTTTGGCAAATAATGACTGAAAATGAAAGGGCTAGGAATGAATTCGAAAAGCTAAGGTTTGAAAATAAAAGGTTTAGACTGGAGTATTCAAGCCAACATGACCGAAGTGAAAAATTGCAGCCTGAAAATAATGACTAGTTTTGTTTTTTGAAGACATGCTCAAGCGAAGCATGTTCTACTTTACTGTAGATAATTTTCTAAATGCCATGAAAGGTTGTTTGAATAACGTCTCCCTGTATTTCGATTATTTTCAATGCTAAATTTGGCATGCACTTTCTTCATGACGGCATGAACTCTCTCTGATTATTGTATTCTCCTTTGTGATTTTTATAGTACTCATTGTAGATATTCTATTAATTCATTTTCACCACAGTTTCTTTAATATCCAATTTGACACGTACTTTTTTTCATTCTCTCATTATAAATAGTTATTTTTTTCGCGTTTAATCCATTTAATTTATTACACGCGCTATTTGCGTGTATTTTATGATTTATTTCTCGCATACGTGTTAGTTTACTGTTAACTTATATTGTAATTTAGAAGAAGCTTCATTTAATAAGCCAATTGAATTTATTGCATGGGTTATATGCATGCATTGAATAATTTATTGGATAGACTTCATAACATTTTTTAAATTATTTGGATTTTTGTTATCATTGACTGTTATTAAAAGAGGTTGTGAGCCTGTGTGGATAGTGTTTGTCATCCTCATAGAGCAAAGTGGAGCCGGGGAGGGATTTAAAAAAGAGAAAAAGTCTGTTACCGCCTTTAATGCTTTAAAACCGTTAATGGCATGTTTTTAATCTGTTCACATTAGGATTATGTTGATAATGTCTAGCCTGTACTCAAGATGACATTATTTATAACCAGCATGCCAGCACCCAATCAGTCCCGATACGCTCTCAAACCCAAAAATTCGGCAATTTATTTTCCACTTATTTATTAAATTTTACATATTTCTGACTGTCAAGAGTTCATTGCTTTTTTCTGTTGCATGATTGCAATTTACATCCTCCGAAGTCTTCATGACCACATACCTATTTTAAATATAACTTAACTATTCTATTGTCATTCATTAGACCTATTTCAGATTTACCATATTCATATTAAGAGAAACAAAGGGGTGATTATACCAATTGCATTTGCTGCATACTGAAATGCTTACGCTTCAAGTAACTGTTCAGTGTAAATATGGTTACTGGTTATGTTTTATAAGTTATGTCGATTTGCAGTTGTAAAGCGCTTCCGCGACTTCCAGTGTTAGTTGCGAGACGCAAATGGCTTGACACTCAGTCTCTGGATAAGCTTTTTCGTCAGCAGTTGGAAGATATACCTCGTCTGAGAGAGGAAAGGATAAATATTGATTAAAGGGTATGGGTGTATCTCGCTCATCAACACACCATTCCATGAGAATATAATAAGTGCGAAATTGTTAATGCCACAAGAGCATGAACGAATCATGGAGTTGCTCTTGCGATTTTGGTCATGCTAAGTGCTCAAATAAGGCTTTAACCATTCAGTTACCACGGGCGATCAGCCCTCTCACCTTTTTACTGCAGTGACTTCTATACTGCGATCGACAGTTGCCACACAATCTGAACAAGTAATAAATCATAAAAGAAATAAATTAAATGGTGTGTTTTTATTTAAATCGGATTTTTAAGGGGGAAAATTAAAGAGTTTAGTTGAATACTTCATAAATTACACTCACCACTTTACTCGACACGTTGATCAACGTCGGGAGGTTGATAGAAAGTGTTGAAATGTCGTCTGCTGTAAGTGCGTTCAGCACATAGCGTTACCGAAGCAACCAGTAAAACCGGTGTTTAACCGGTAACTCATTTGTCAGTTTATGAAAAAACATTTTGAATTTGGTGTATAATTTGATAGTTTACATCTGAGTCTGCGCGGAATTTGCACCAATCACTGAGCCAAGGCATGTAACGTCATCGGTAGACGTAGCCAATTAAAAGGCCAAGGGAAAGGGTTGACGGTCCAACCAGCGAGCCAAGGGCAGAAGGAGGAGCTTAACGTTTCTGCAGAATACGGCCGCAGTTAATCCCAGAGTCGTTCTTGCGTCAAACAACAACAATAAACCTACACAATTACAAAACCATTATTAAACTACACAATCATCCTTCGTTTTTTTAATAAAAAGGGAAGAAGAGAAAGAGAGAAAAAAGGGGGAACGTGATGAAACCCATACACACGTGCTCCCTATACAAGCGTCTACACTCTCTTTTGTAGAACAATTCGATCGTTTATCTAGCGTTACTAGTTACGTTTTTGAAAACAACAGCGTGACACTTTGCATGGCCTTTTTATCAGCGCAATCTCAAAACTACCATGTTCTGTATATGTATTTTACCATGCATACAAAACTTAAGCAACTAAATACTGGTTGCTTAGCAACGAACGACTCGAACTCCTAAAACAGTCGACCCCCCTCATCGATCCCGAAAGGAAGGCTTATTATCCTTCCTCTAATTTATTTTTAACCTGGTTATCAGCTTTAGGTCTTTCTTGGTATCAACGGGAACAATCATGGCCCAAATTAAAAGAAACAATTCAAAGCGAAATCTAGGAACGGCGCAACTTAAGAAGGGACCAAAATACTTGAATGCATTCTAATTTATTCTTTTGCGTTTGGTTGTCCTACAAAACGGCGTGCAATTCATAAAGAAAATAAAAAGTCATAATAATGCACGTCGAAACAGCGAAACACTATAGAGCACCCTCCATCGCAGTAAGTTTAAAGCATAACATGATTTAATACTGTTCAAAGGTAATGTTACTAGTCGAATCACAACTAAAAAAATTCACTAAATTAGGTTTAGCCGTTGTCTTTCACACACTTGATTTTTTTTACCAGTTTTCACCATTTGTTATTCTGAATTCAAAAGGAGAGAAAACTGGCTACATGGTTAAATTCTTGCATGTTTTACAAATATTTGACAATATCAAGTAAGTAACCGTAACGATAAAGGCCCGTTTTTATGATATTCATTATAATCAGATTCCTGGAAATGTTTTTCAGCGTTACTGTTCTCCCGAACGCTGATCGCATTTGGGGAGCGAATGTAAACAATTCGTGGAATGGTCCTCTAGGAATGCTCCAAAGAAATGTATAGTTCAATATACGTATATTCAGAACCAAGAACTCATTCTCGATACTAAGAATATAATAACATGGCTTCTTCTAAAATCGACCCGTAAGCAAATTTCATGGCTGTGATTTTAATGTTTAATTTTCGTGGTTATAAGTTTGGCATAGTTAATTGAAAAATGAGTAGCTTGAGTCTTATGTGGAAATTAATTCTCACAAATCATGGGAAGATTAGTTTAGAATTCTAATCTTACCATATTCTTACAATAATACGAGATAGTTCTTGGTCAAGTTCTTTCAACAAAAATTGAGTAAACGTTTTCAATACACAGGATGGAGATTTTTCCCTAATGCCTTTGTCACTAACCACAGATCGTTTCAGTTCCTTCGCAACGTCGCACCCATTTTCTATTTCTAGAAGCCAAATATTATTTGGAACAAATTTATCAAATGACAAGTTGGGAAAACCAAAATATTACCTCTCCGAGTCTAGAAGAGGACTACTTACAAACTTATTTACCCAGATATGGAAATGTTTCTTTCTTTTTTATGAGCAAATAGTGAAGTTAAAATTTATGAAATATTAAAGCAGTATACAAAGCATAGCAAATATACTGTAAATCAGACGATATTTTACATCCAATAAGGATATACTTGTACACATTAAAATCATCCGATGGGGGAAAAACGGGAAATGAAGAGATAAAACTTTGGGGGGATATTACCTTTACGTGTTTGTAAAGGCCCAATTTTCTACTCCTCAACTGTATACCCTCTATGTTCAAAGCCATATTCACAACAGGGTTGCCATGTAAACACTATCCTCTCGTTTCACCTCAACGATTATCTTAGTTTGTCAACATGACTGTTAACGTTACATAACACCAAAGCTAATTTGTGGCCACACACACTGAAGGTAAATGGGCACCATAAAAAGCATGAAAACACGAAGCTATAATCCGATTGCGATCAGACCTTTCTCTGATCTGGGCTGCGTTCAGCAGAGCTCACCAAAAAAGACAGCGGATTTGGAAAACGTTTACCTGTGAGCTCTGTCGTCATAGCTTTTCTCCGGTCATCGGTGTTTTAAAAATGACGCTAGCGCAATAAAGCGTGCAAGGTACCAAGGCTTAACAAAAATTGTATGATAACATATTTTAAGAGATAGATAACAACAACTTTTATAATTAAAATTAGAAACTAACATGTCTCTTAAACTTCTCGCGTGATCAACTTGTTTCACGCTAATTAAATAGCTCTAGTCCCATCATAATCAGCAAGAGCTATTTGTATTAATTCCTCCATGCTTTTTTCGCCAAGCTGAGAACTACGCGTTTTACGTCACGTTATCCAAAAACCCGACTATTTTCCTTGAAGACCGTGCTGGCTCAGCGCTGAGCACCGTGACGTCAAAATTCAATAACAAAATCCCGTTCTGTAGGACACTGCTAACAGCGCTGAGCTCTTCTGAACGCGGCCCAGATTTCCACCATGATTATAAAGTCTAAGCCTAATTATTTAAAAGTGTATTTAACTTTCGGCTCACTCTGAACCGTTAATGTCTCTGTATTACAGAAACGAAAACCAAACCCAAGCGTTTACTTTTTGGTTCGATAGGCCTATTGACAAATAAAAGTTCATTTGACCAATGTAGATGCGTTCGTCTTGAAATCACTTTAGAAAAAATTATGCTATAAACAGATGTAGTATAGCTTAAGTAATATATAAACATCGATTTCAAATAATAATAATAAAAAATATTCTTGGCATATCAAAATGAAACAGAGCTTTATAGCTACAAAACCACTAAAGGCATCGAAATTACGAAAAATATTTCCATATATTAATTATACATTATGAGAAAACCAAATATTAAGGTTTTGTAGGATTTTTTTCCACAAAACAAAGCGAACTGCTAACGCGGTGCACTAACGGACGGACACACACAGACTAAAACATAGGCTAATTTTTAACTCTTTCCGTTTTAATTTTGAGTTGAGAAACTAGATTATCTTAAATATTAAAATAAATATAATTAATATTAAATATTTTCTTCGTTAGTTGTTCGCCTTATTGAGCGTTACATCGCGTTGATAAAGAACAATTAGACATTCTTGAGAGACTTGACTAATATTGGCGTTTGAAATGAAGCATACTCCGGTTGCTTTGCCTTACTCAAATAGGTAGTATATAAGGGTGTCGATCTACAGCTAAAAGCAAGAACAACCGCAATTGCGAAAACCTTTGGTGGTGATCCCACCCTAGGGAGGCTGGACGTTTCTCGTAACCCTAGCTGATCGCCGCGAATGTCTTAAACCCAACGATGACGATGGAGTAGAAGCCAGGTGTACAGACTGGTGTCCAAGTGGAATGGACGAAGACCAGAAGATGGTGGTGATTAGAAGCCAGGTGTACAGACTGGTGTCCAAGTGGAATGGACGAAGAGAAGAAGATGGTGGTGATTAGAAGCCAGGTGTACAGACTGGTGTCCAAGTGGAATGGACGAAGACCAGAAGATGGTGGTGATTAGAAGCCAGTATGTACAGACTGGTGTCCAAGTGGAATGGACGAAGACCAGAAGATGGTGGTGATTAGAAGCCAGTATGTACAGACTGGTGTCCAAGTGGAATGGACGAAGACCAGAAGATGGTGGTGATTAGAAGCCAGTACGTACAGACTGGTGTCCAAGTGGAATGGACGAAGACCAGAAGATGGTGGTGATTAGAAGCCAGTATGTACAGACTGGTGTCCAAGTGGAATGGACGAAGACCAGAAGATGGTGGTGATTAGAAGCCAGTATGTACAGACTGGTGTCCGTGTGGGATGGACAAAGATCAGAAGATGGTGGTGTGAGAACTCAAGTAGAGGACCCGCCATTTCCGTGACTTTTGAAAGCAGTTCGGAAATGGCGAACACGTTTGCTCCGATTTGGAAACTGCGAACGCGGTCACGTGGGGTGTAAGTCAATAACAACAGCCACACACACACACACGTCGAAATTAGAACCTCTCCGTGACATACGTCACTCGGAGAGGTAAAAAAGATATTTTCTCGGTTGTCAATAAATGGGTCACTTTTATTTCCTTATTTCTAGATCAAAAAGTGATCAAAGACTTCTAGTTTTACTTTCCGGGAATTACTTTTTCAATTAAACTGAATATTCTATGCAAAAAAATATTTAATTGTGCTTTTCAACTCGTATCCATCATGAAGCAATTGACCTATGTTTTTCTAAAAGTGTTGATATGAATTGTATCTAGATAATTCTGGGGTCCGTTGGTGTCGCTCTGCTGATTTACATGACGGGGAAACTAAACTCTAAATGTGGCAAAATGAAATCGGAACTGCCCTTCATGTTTTTGTTGCAATGCCTTCTGGGAACGAGTAAGAACTCTATAGCAACGGTATACTCGATTCACAAATGAAATCAATTTCAATCTCAGGTCCCCAAAGTGTGAATTGCAACGGTGTTTCTCGTTTTCTTTCGGTCTCGTGGAGTCTGACGTCTTTCGTTCTATTGCTTTTCGTATCCTCAGAAATGACGTCACATTTTTTAGCAAAGCGGAAGCACTTCACTTTGATACCATAGACGATGCAATGCAAAGCCATTGTTGGTTAGAAATTCTGCTCAATTCAGATTCATTCAGGTCAGGTTAATATAACAATCACGGGTCACTTTCAAATTTGGTAAATAGAAGTCATTCGTGCTTATCTTTTTGGATTTAAGAGAGGTTTCTCCAATTACATTTATTTTCGATTTAGAAAAATGCATTAATCAACACGGCATATGCGGAAGTAATAAAGCGAGCAGATGCGACCCCAGATTTGTCTTACCAGACATTTGGAACTTTAACAGAAAACGACAACACTCATTCAGATATTGAAAATCGACAAAAATTTATCATTTCTACGGATATGCTTCACTGGAATATTGTCAAGGCCCGGTACGCAAAGACAGGAAATTGCAAAATGAAACTTAGCAAATCTTTAATGGTTACCTACCGGGCGTTGTATTACAAGAAAAACATTTCGGAAGCTCTGATTAAGACCATAAACAGGAGGTTTGTGTCTCCTTTTAAAGTCATAGGTTTATGGTTGAGTATGTTTCAACATATTTGTCAGGTTGCGCCAGTTGACCGAAGGTGATTGCTTCGAGGATCTGAACCCGTCTTTGAAAAACGAATTGCATCCCTGTCAGAGAACGGAAACCACTGATGCGTTCGTCGTCGTCAACGTTTCCGCTTTTATGGTCATTTTTCGCGTCTGTCTCTTCGGATTCTCTGCATCCTTCATAACTCTTGTTTTCGAAATGTTAAAAGTAATTATTATAGCACCCTAGTTTATCGGAGTCTGACCTATGGACCGGCATTACCACTCCAACAAGAAGAACAGTGTCTACAAAAGCATATCTATGACCAAAAAATCGCTTTTTGACCATTCTATGGTGCACTAAAAATGTTCAACTACAGCACAAGTTTATAGATGAAATTCAGCCGCTTCATGGTCCACCACAGAAATTCATACAAAAAACCAAGAATTTCATATACGGTCCGTCAACTGCGGTCCGAAAGCTAAAATTATATTTTACAGTTAAAAGACTAAGTAAATTCTACAAATGACCTGTTCCTTTTTAAAATAATCCAAAAGTAACAATTAAAGCATCATGGATCCAAATTTTAACAGCCAGAAACCTTATCATCGCCAACCCGAGAATTAAAAACCATTATTTCAGCTCTGTTTCCATTAGAATTGATGTAAACAAGATTTATTATTAATCCTATTTCATCTCAAAAGCCACTGCCGCACCTGATTTAAATCTCTGGTGAATCATCAGTCCATTTGTAACACGGGCACAAGTCTTTAATTCGGTATTTAAACTCACCGCACAGAGTACAAAAGTTTCGCTCGTCAAGAAGATGTCTTCGCTCTTTATGGGTCGACATACGGATAAGGTTTTTGGATTGAACTAAAACACAACGTCTGAAGTGCGCACAGTCACGTGATGTGCAGAAATAATTTAATTGGCCGCAGTCAGGCACGTCTTTTAAAGTCCCATCACAATGAGGGCAGTGTAGATGACCCGTACGTGGCATGGGGACATACCCTATTTTTTGAGGTTTTCATGAACATTTTCGGCCATACCGAAAGAGATGTAGTCAGATGAATGAAATATACCGGAATATTACATATTATGCTAAAAAACTTACCGATCTTAACATTTCCGAGTAAAGTATACACGAATATGGCTAGACTGTCTCATATGTTTTCTATTTAGTACACATTTTAAGGGACATTTTTACCAAAACAAGAATTACATATTAGGTAAGGCGCATCGGAGGAAATACGTGATTTCTTACTAGCCTTGTCACCAACCTTTCTCTCCAGAGTTCGGAAGTGAAATGACTCTCTATAGTTTACAAAATCCCCTTTTGGCCACCCAGGTGTGTGTTATATGACATTAAGGGGGAGAAGGGGGTCGAACATGGTTCATAACAAAAGAATTTATCGCTTTTCATCTGTTTCTTAGATACATTGGAAATTATTTTGTCCTTTCTTTAATTGGACCACCCACTAGGTTTTATGACATTAAAGAGGGGCGAGGGTACACCTTTATCCCCATCTGTTTTTTAGTTATACGTGAACATGTCCAGACGTGTCTTAATGGGTTTTAGGGGGAGGGGGTCGAATCATTTGTATTGTTATGAAAGGACTTTGTATTTAGAGTGATTTATTGCTTTGTTAATTGGTGAAGTTGGTCAAACATTTAATTGATTCCAGGTGGTTGCCGCGAGGGCATTATCCGGACAAGTCTCAACAAGTTATATTTTTGTAGCGTTAGCAGAAAGACAACATATCATTAGACCGAAATGTAACCTAATACGTACTATATTTATCAAAATTATCGACCTCGTAATCAAAAATTTGTGGAAATCGTAAAACGGTAGTGTAAGAAGCATCATTCACAAAGCATTTCGTGTTAGAAGTAAATATCCATCGAAACGTTTTTGATCATTTGCGTTACAATCCTTCTAAACGAAAACGATAATTTACAATTCCAAAAAACCCATAGGAATACATGGGAAATTGAATAGACCACCGAAACGAAATCAGCCCTCTAGGTTACATTTTACCGAAACGAAATGCGTCATTTGAAAAACATTTGAAATTGTTAAAAACGTTGAGTTAAATTCTACTATGATATGGAATTCGTGTTAGAAGTTAAAATCCATCGAAACGTTTTTGATCAACTACGAAACATTTCTTCGAAACGAAAACGCTAATTTACAATTCCTACAAACCCATAGGAATACATGGGAAATTGAATAAACCACCGAAACGTAATCAGCCCTCTAGGTTACACTTTACCGAAACGAAACGCGTCACTTGAAAAACATTTTAAATTGTTAAAAACGTTGAGTTAAATTTTAGCTAAATTTATCAAAATTACTCTGTTTCACCAAAAAAACTTTTAAATTAGCACCGATTAAGAATTTGGGATACATTCCTTAACGGTATATACTCCACCCAAAGGGAAGGGGATCAAACAAGATCTTAAAAACATAATAAAAATGATTGTAAAAATAACTCACTCTGACTAGCTGAAGGGTCCGTTACCATTAGGTGCGGGAGGTTGCTAAGCTCTCCCCATCCCCATTGTATGTTGTGAGTTGTTATGGAGTCAAGTACACAAAGGTGACAAGAATACGTCAGGTCTTGGAGTAAAAACCACCCCCCCCCCTAAAAACTACTTATTGTACTATTTATTTTATTGATCTTGGGAATGCTGGAATTCCTTAATCTCTGGTTTCAGAGTTAGGACGAAATTATTTGAAGAATGACGTCATGTGGAAACGCGCCCGTAAAGAAGAACTTAATTCTTTTGTTAAGAAATACTCTTTGTATTTTTAAAAATAAATGTGTCACCTTTTTAATACTGTTTTCTTTTATTTCATATATTACGTATTGTGGGGGTAAAAGAGAGGGGTAGGAACTATTGGTGAAAAGTAAATCGAATATTTCTATCATCATATTCATTCATCATCATGAACTCGGAGCTGCATAGATATATCTTTATCCCCATCTGTTTTTTATTTATACGTAACCACGCTCAGACGCTATGGCTTTTAGGGGCGTGGTTGAACCAGTTGTATTGTTATGATTGGAATTTATTTTCGGATTTATTGCTTTGTTTAGTTGGTAACTTTTCCTATCACCTAACATTTAATTGATTCCAGGTGTTTGCCCTGAGGGCATCATCCGGACAAGTCTCAACATGTTTAAGATATTTTTGTAGCGTTAGCAGAAATCAATAAGTATTATTAGACCGAAGCATTAACCTCATACGTACTGTATTTATCAAAATTATCGGCATAGTAATCAAAAATTTGTTGGAAACGTAAAACGGTATTGAAAGAAGCATCATTCGCAACGCATTTCGTTTTAGAAGTAAAAATCAATCGAAACGTTTTTGATCAACTACATTACATTTCATCGAAACGAAATAGATAATTTAAAATTCCTAAAAACCCATAGGAATACATAAGAAATTGAATAAGCCACCGAAAAGAAATCATCCCTCTAGGTTATATTTTACCGAAACGAAACGAGCCATTGGAAAAACAGTTCACATTGTTAAACATTTTGCGATATATTTACACAACATTTATCAAAAATACTCGATGTAATTAGCAAACTATAAAATTGAAATACCCATGTATATGTTTACAATGCCGAATCATTTACATAATTTCACACTAGACTTTCACTGCTATGTACACTGATTTAGGGTACAACACATATTTTAACTCGCACCTTTAGAAAAAACAGACATTATTATGTATACTAAATTAGAATATAGTAACAACGAAAAGTTCAAATTGCACCACAAAGTGTCTTTTAGCTAATATCGGTGCGTGAATCGTGGATTTCTACCAATAGAAGGGTGCATAACATTTTTCTACTATGCAAAAAATGCTTATTTGGGTTTCCTAAATTCCCGAAAGAAATGCATACCAAATTTGAAAAAGTACTGACTTCAGTTGTAGCGGATCAGCTACATGAGCCTTCACCAAAACATAAAAAACACACATATTAAATAGTTAAAGAGAAACCCACTTTAGTGTCTTACCGTTCAGGCTCATAATCTTTTGCATTAAGCCTGTTGACTCATAGTTTATCAATAGCCGGATAGGTGGCGTTCTATTGCACTACCTGAAGCGACACCTATACCGCGTTAGGCCTGTTCGTGGTATATATAAAGTCAGGGTTGCCATGCAGTTCGGCTGGCAGTTAACATTAGTCTTTAGTAGTTAACAGTTAGTAGCCGTCTAGTTAAGTAGTGGAGTTAGGTAGTTCTCTCCCTTAAACTATCATATGTTTAAGTGTCAAGTTAGCTAGCTTGTATCAAAGCTTGCTCGCGTATTTGTCCAGTTTGACAAACTCGTTCTCGCCCGAACCTACATCTTAACCAGTTCGCGCCGCGTTATTAGAGACTACACATAGCACACTTTCATGGCTCTACACAACTTGTTAAGAGAGTAAATCTTTGCTATATAATCGAACCCTATTTACTGGCGCTACTTAATTCCTTAATTATTACTAAAGCATTGTAAATATCATAGTAATTTATTACTTATTATTATGTACTTAACAATTATTTATTTTGTATGTTAAACGTACCAGAAAGGACCTGGTTATTAAACTGAGATTAAGATAGTCATACTTGGTCTCATTATTTCAACCTGTTAACCCACTTTTGAAGTGAATCGGTTACAGGGAGAAATAATTGGCGTGCTTGCCAGGACCCGACAACATTTAAGTTGCTTAAAACTTTAACTTTCTGGTTACGTTTACTTCTAAAAGAAGTTAGGACTAGTTTAGCATTGTTATGTATTAACATGAGGCCCATATAAGTGCACATAAGTCAGATTCTGACTCAGACACGGGTGGTGCTACCGCTAGTAGGGCGGTTAGGTCTAAACATGTTCCGTCTTATCCTACGCGGAGAGATAGAAGAGAGCAGTCTTCTTTATCACGTGATAACCTCCGTTCGGGACACATGCAGGCTAGACGTTCGGTTTCTGCCGTAACGGCTCAGTTAAGCCAGTTAACTTTAACTAATCCTCCCGTTGTCTCTGCCGGAATTTGTACGATTTCAAGTGTACCAATGGTTTCTAACCCAGTCACAGTAAGTGCAACTGGATTTCAATTACCTAATTTTAGTACTAGCATTTCTAATGTTAGCGGTATTACAATGCAATCGGGTTTTACTCCGTTTACAAATGTAATTGCGTCTACACCAAGGCTTACCACTAATATACATGTCCCTGTTAGTGTTGTAACTACGTCTTCGGTTTTTATGGGTGCTAGGCCTAAAACTACTACTACTACTACAGTATTTGGTGGACAACCTAGGGTTTTACAGGGTGTTACAAAAAGATTTGTCACAAATTCAGGGGCGCATTGATGGGGTTAAAACAAGACTAAGTCACCAAAGAACTATGGTCCAAAACTGAACACCCGCGGAGATACGGGCCATCAAAGTATCACGTAAAATGCGATGAATTTTCCCTTCAAGTGAAACGACGAATATGGCTTGACCATATTGTTTTCAATTAATTGGTCATAATTGAAAAAGATTCGATATTTTAGAAACGATCGATTCTGGGGGCAGAGCTAAAAGCATTTTAGACCAAAAAATTAAACATTTAATTTGGTAAAGTGTTTTAATGTGGCCTAAAGTTACAACGGCGTTTTCAGATCGCTGTAGTTGCTGAGTGGCTTGGTTTTTCATTCATTAAAACGATGGCCCATTCAACTTCTTTGTCAAGCCAACGAGTAAAGCGCTTTTACGTGTAAGCAAGAGCGCCTAGTTATTGGAAAGATGTCGTGACAAAGGCATGAACCTAGTAAAACCGGCGTTTTTAACCAGACCGTGGTATTATTACCCAATCTCGCATGTCTGTTATCGAACCCCTGTGGAAGTTACGTTTGCCATCGAACATTCGTGGATATCTGTGTCGTGGGACATTCTTCTAAGACGGATTCACTATCGGCCACGTATGCAATAAATGACGCATACGGCGACAAACGACAATGCAATTTCTCACGTGATTGTAATACTGTATGACGCGTAATCCTTCGAAAAGTAGTCGCTTAAGTACATTGCTGCTAGTAATGATTGATAACTACACCTGCTAGATCAAATGTCAACTAATACATTACAATGCTTTTTAGAGGGTCTTAAAGTAGACCTATTTGTTTTTTCTATAAGAAGGGACTGTGCTGGTTTCAATCACTTCAGAAAAAACTTACAATCCTAAAAGCTATGGAAAATTATTCAAATGAGGAGCTAGCCGATATGCACCTTATGTATGGACGAGCATTCGGGAATGCTCTGGAAGCCAGGCGCCTTTACCAAGAGATGTTTCCTCGACGACGATTGCCGTGTCGTCAAATTTTCGAGGCGGTAGATCGACGTTTGCGAGAGAAAGGGCAACTACGGCGAAGGGGTGGAGCTGGAAGATCTCAAGATGTACCCGAAAACTTAGAAAACCAAGTCCTGCAAATCTTACAAAATGATCCCGGAACCAGTACCAGCAAGGTGGCAGATCAACTTGATGTAAATCATGTAAAGGTTTGGAGAATCCTAAACAATCACGGATTTCACCCGTACCTCTACCAGAAGGTTCAGGGTTTAAATCCAGATGACTATCCAAGGAGGCTACAGTTTTCAAACTGGTTTATTCACCGATGTGTTGCGAACCCCCAATTTCCAGGCATGGTCTTAGTGTACGACGAGGCCACGTTTGCATCAATGGAGCCAAGAGAACCCGCACGCCATCGTGGTATCAAATCATCAAGTCAAATTTAGTTTATATGTTAGGTGCGGTATTGTTGGTAATCGGACCGCACTTCCTCCCACAAAGACTTAACGGTCAACATTATCTCCAATTTCTAAATGAAACGCTACCGGAACTCTTAGAAGATGTGCCCTTGGCTCAGTGGCGCGACATGTGGTTTATGCACGATGGCGCTCCCGCTCATTTCAGGCGCGACGTTCGGGCACATTTGGACGCCACCTATCCTGGAAGGTGGATCGGTCGTGGAGGACCTGTTGCTTGGCCAGCTCGTTCGCCCGACCTCAACCCTTTGGATTTCTTTCTTTGGGGTCATTTGAAGGACATGGTTTACCAAACGGAAGTTCCAAACATCGAAGAGTTACGTCGACGGATCATTAAGGCATGCGAAACCATCAGAAATACACCAGGAATCTTTGAACGAGTTTGTGGGTCTTCCGTTAAGAGGGCCGAAGCTTGCGTAAGAGCTCAAGGACAACATTTTGAACAAATTTTGTAAAATTTAATTAATAAAATACTATCTCGATGCTCATTGCACCCTTTAAAAAACATTGTAATGTACTAGTTGACATTTGATCTAGCAGGTGTAGTTATCAATCATTACTAGCAGCAATGTACTTAAGCGACTACTTTTCGAAGGATTACGCGTCATACAGTATTACAATCACGTGAGAAATAAGCTTTGGTCGTTTGTCGCCGTATGCGTCATTTATTGCATACGTGGCCGATAGTGAATCTGTCTTAGAAGAATGTCCCACGACACAGATATCCACGAATGTTCGATGGCAAACGTAACTTCCACAGGGGTTCGATAACAGACATGCGAGATTGGGTAATATTACCACGGTATGGTTAAAAACGCCGGTTTTACTAGGTTCATGCCGTTGTCACGACATCTTTCCAATAGGCGTTCTTGCTTACACGTAAAAGCGCTTTACTCGTTGGCTTGACAATGAAGTTGAATGGGCCATCGTTTTAATGAATGAAAAACCAAGCCACTCAGCAACTACAGCGATCTGAAAACGCCGTTGTAACTTTAGGCCAAATTAAAACACTTTATAAAATTAAATTTTTAATTTTTTGGTCTAAAATGCTTTAAGCTCTGCCCCCAGAATCGATCGTTTCTTAAATATCGAATCTTTTTCAATTATGACCAATTAATTGAAAACAATATGGTCAAGCCATATTCTTCGCTTCACTTGAAGGGAAAATTCATCGCATTTTACGTGATACTTTGATGGCCCGTATCCCGCGGGTGTTCAGTTTTGGACCATACTTCTTTGGTGACTTAGTCTTGTTTTGACCCGTAGAATGCGCCCCTGAATTTGTGACACATCTTTTTGTAACACCCTGTATACTTCTTCTATCTACACTATCAGAAGTAAGATAAGGCACTAGAACTATCTAGGTAACCAAATTCTTCACTTTACGAAAGTGAATATTTTTGATAACACACCAACGGTTGGCCCTCTGGTAGCGGTTTCTGAATTTACCCTCCAAAACGTGAGACTCGCGGCGGTAGACGGCCGAACTAGATTCAAGCAGCCGCGTCCGTGTTCCGCGGATTTAATTTGAGGGGAAAGGGGGTAGGAAAGTTTTTTGGAACTCGACCAATTTTTTTCTCTCTAGTTTAGGCGCGATGGAAGCGGCATAAAATCCTAAAATTTGTTCACTAACTAGTGCCGGGATCTATAACCAACGCTGAAGCACTTTACTTCAAGTCCCTTATCATACTTCTGGTGTTACTGGTTTGCTATATTGTTTGTGCGTGTATTCAGGGCCGTCTTAAGACGTCATGGGGCCCTGGGCTAATTATTTCAGGAACATAAAATTTAAAATATTATTCAGTTGTAAAAGACTCGAGACAGCATAATATATTAATAAGATAATTTTATGTCGTCAAAAATATACAAATTCAAGGAAAATCGTCACCATTAAAACATTTTCTTTCTAGCCTTTTTTTCTGCGAATGCTTTAATGACATCACTAAAATCAATACGATCTAGGATGTTTGATTCTATACTCATTAGTGATAAACTGTTTAATCTTGATTGCAACATGTTATTCCTGAGCTCGTTCTTTATCAACTTTAATTTAGAAAATGACCTTTCACCTTTACAGTTTGTTACCATCATTGAAAGAAAGATTCTGAGAGAAATTTCTATGTTTGGAAACGTGGATTCTAATTTATCACTCTTGAGTTTCAAATAAATATCAGATAGTGATTGTTCAACGTCAGAAGACATGTAATGCTTGAACTGTTGACATTCCGAAATAAGTTCTTCTTTCATAAGATCATCGCTATAAAATGAACTAAGTTTTTCACAATAATCCAAAATATCTTTATTTTCTAGACGACTTAGTCGTTGTAAGAAAGAAAATTTTTCATTAACATAAACTTCACTTCGGGTTTTCAGGCTAGAAATTAATGAATCCACAATTGGCAAATACGTTTCGATTTTGAACTTTTGGCTTCCCTGAAGTTGTGTGTCGGGAGCTGCACCATCGAAGTACGTGATGCGACGACTTTTTTGCTTTATTCTTTTATTGCTATCCGCATAGTCTGTATCGGGTATTTTGTTTCTGGCTTTGCATTCATATTCTTCATATTGATTTCTTAACTCTTGAATGTACAAAGTAAGTGATTGCAAAATGTTTACAGCCACAGACAAATTTACGTCTTCTTTCTGAAGTACTTTGCTTGTTTTCTCAACATGACTTAGTATGTCATTCCATAGAATGGTTAAAAACACGGTTTCAAGTTTTTTCATTTTATTGCTGAGACCTTGAGCTTCGTGAACAGTGTTCCTGGTTTGATTGATATCTTGAGATAAAGTGTCAAGAGCTGATTGGATTTGAAAATAGCTGTTGTTTAGGGCTTTTGTACAATCAGCATGAGCTGACCAACGGGTGTCTGAAAGTCGCTTTACAATACTCTGATTTGGACCTATAGCACCAACTAGTACATGCCAACGATAAGTGGACGCAGAAAAAAATGAGTATAGTCGTTGCACGAAGTCGAAATATGCTACTACTTGCAAATTGCTCTCTACAGCCTTTACGCCCACTAAGTTTAAAGAATGACCAGCACAAGGAATATATGTTGCAGTTTTGTTGATTTCTCTGATCCGCGTCTGCAAGCCAGAATACTGTCCGGACATGTTTGATGCATTGTCATAAGATTGTCCTCGACAATCTGACAGAGAAATATCATTTTCCTTTAAAAAATGTATTACTACTGTAGACAAATATTCTGAACCATGACCATGAATTGGAACAAATTGCAAAAAGCGCTCTACCGGAGAATCTTCTTTAACGTATCTTACAGTAAATGTCAATTGGTCAGTATGAGTCACATCTGGAGTAGAATCTACACTCAAAGAGTAATATTTTGCTCGTTTTAATTCTATAATTATCTGAGATTGAACTTCGTCGCCCATAAAAGTAATAAATTCCTCGCATATGTTTGCCGAAAGGTACGAGGGTACGCCCTTTCCAGCGTTTCCGTATTTGGTTAAATGCTCTTTTAGAAAAGGATCAAAGTCACTTAATAATTCTAAAATTCCCAAATAATTTCCATTTTCCATAGATCCTAATGTCTGATTACTCCCACGAAATGACAAGCCTCTTGAAGCAATAAACTTAACCACGGAAACAACTCGTTTCAGTAATTCTTGCCAGTAACGTTTTTCATCGTTAAATTGTTTGCTCAGTGAAGAATCAATTCTTCCTAAATCTCTCTGTCGATCACAAAATGCTAACATGCATTTTCGATGCTCAAGACCATTTTCATGTTCAGAAATACGAGCGTTACCTTGTTTCCAGTCTTCAAAACCAGATCCAGAGAATTGTAAATTTGCATTTGAAAATAATTTACATGCAAAACAGTATAAAGAACCATTGGATGGTGAATACAGTAGCCATTCACCATTGTGCAATTTCCTCTTGAAAAATGACTTTGAAAGGTACCTTGCTTGATTTTTGTAAACGCGCTTAGATTCACTGAAGTCACTGTCATAATTCTGGCATTTTGAAGGACCTTGATTTACCCAATAATTCTGAACTTCTTTCGTTATTGGTCCCCACAGTGCAGGGTCAGTTGAAATTATAACAGACGATTTTGCTAATTCTGCCGTTTTATCATGGAATCCTGGTTGATTAACAATGAATGTCAGCTCACCAGCAGCTTCATGGATTTCAGATTCTCTTTGACTACCACTTGCTTCTGGCACATCCTGAGATACATTATCCTTTGGTGTAAATGAGGATCCGATTCCGATGATGTTGTCTCCGGTTTTGTTGAAAAAAACGCAGTTAATTTCGTTAATATGGAAGTTTTTCTACCTCTTCAAGCTCCTTTTTTCTCTTTGCAGCTCCACTTTCATATTTGCGACTCATGTTGTTTGCTCGTCTAAAACCCACTAACCCCTGCGATGATTGAGAATATTTTCGAAAATATAGGCCTAAAACATCCATGCGCGGTCAAACTAAAATGGACTCGTTTAAGAGAGCAAAGTCCAAAAGTTTATAACCCCAGTTTGCCCTATCACGCCCACCTACATTGCTGCATAGCGTTCGAGGAACAATGCGTCGTGTTATCCGTCAGCGTAGGAATGGAGTTGAAACGGTGAACAAGAAAAATCGTTCAGTGTGGTTTATTGAAATTTCAAAATGAGGGTATAAATTATTGAATTTGGTAATAAGACTGTAATTGATGTATGTTGTACATTTTTTATGTAAAAATATTTTACGAATCAGGGCAAATCGATCGCGCAAATATTCATGTTTTGAAGAATTATATTCATTAATTCTATAATAAAAATATTTTTAACTGCCTGCTAGAGGGGATGTGAGTAATCAGGACTAACAGTCTAACAAAGCAGAATCTTTGACTGAAGGAATCGGTTCCCACGAGAATAAAACTATAAAAACTTGTAAAAACCGATATTGCACAATTAAACGAGTTAGGGGATTATATTGCATCCACGTACAGTGCTTGAGAGTGAAAAATAAAGCCGGAAAAATAGAGGCTAGATTAGCAAAATTAAAATTGAGAAAATTACCAGGATACGAGGTTTAGATACCAAGAAAAGACTGATTGAGAAAAGTAAAGTGAAAACACAGTTTGGATTGAAAGACATTGAGTTGATTGGAATTAGTAAACAGTTTGACTTCGACTAAAGCAATACTGAGTTACTTGTACTAATTAGAACGAACGGGGACTATGGTTTTGATTTTTCAGTCGATCGGAACATTTAGCTCTATTTTTTCTCTGTGGCGCAGTTGTAGCCATGGTACCTAGTGAAGGCTAGAAATCACTTTTGAAATGGAGGTCACGGAGATTCTAGTAGAAGAAATTTGTTCACAACTTAATTTTTCCTCGAAGTATGGCGGTGGTGATAGTTCTGTAATGCCTACTTGCCGACTACTTGAACAAGAAATTTGGGGCCCCTACTTCAAGCGGGGCCC
>JAEQBA010003879.1:584026-692937 GCA_019434445.1 Phalangium opilio | reverse complement strand
TTGTCGAAACGAGTCATAACTAAAGAAGCGTTCGTTCCTTTCCTTCAAATACGACTTGCCCGCTTTTTACAACACCATTTGATCGTCCTAAAAGCCATACATAAAAAGATATGGCGATAATAAAACGAACATATAATAAAGACACCCTTGCAATACACTAAAAGCAAAAGATTTACAAACTTTATGAACTTACAAAGGTATGTCTTGTTTCACCTGAAAGAGTTTGCTTCAAAACGGGTGCGTGAACGTATTGTTTGCAGGAAATAGAAAGGGTTTGACAGGACTGTCGCATTAAGAACCAATATAAGATCTGAGAGCGTATAAATAGTCATATTACGATTACACGAATTCACGCTATTGCTTGCCAATAGATGGCGATGCGTTGAGTGAGTAAATGGAAATTTTGACTTGTGGTTTTTCGTAAACTATATTAGGTATGAAACTTGAAAATTTTGGGGCCGAGGTAGATCCAGCAAGTACTCTTGGTGTAGTTAAATTTCAGACTTACCCACAACGAAGATACAGGGAGTCTTAAAGTGTCTAAATTTCCTCGCCATGGGGCTAATTTTGTCATATATTTACACCAAGGCTTAACAACTTATCTTACATTAGATAAATCTTCCAAAGTTAGTTTTCCGATTTTTCCTAATGTGTTTCATATGAATTTTTAACGACATTAATTAATATATATTGGGAAAATTAAGTTTAAAACCATAACATTTTCAATACACGCTTCATATTTTGGTTCACCTTAGAGGGATATTTACAATTTTCTCTCTTTAGTACAAAGAGTAAATTTCCGAAAATTCAAAGAATTATTTCGTTTTACGTCGCAAACATTTACTTAGGTGTGCATTAGTTTAATTTCGGCAAAACAACAAACGTTTCGACGTCGTAGGCAATTTTACTCAATTCCTTCCCAAGACAATTTCACTTCCGCCGTCTCTCTTATCCTTTTAAGCAAATTAGCGGCGGAATTTATGTTTAAACTGACCATCAGAAACGTGACCTCAAAACTAGAGTCCCATTATATTTGCGACGGAAATTATACTCACCATCGCCTTCTCTAATAAAGGACCACCTTAGCACAGGCTGGCTTATAAATATGAAACCAAGTTCTATTCAAAGAGAATAGAAGGCTTCATGGCTCTAATAATTCAACCAATATGAAAAAGCTAATAGTTTTTGTTCTTGTTAGGAATAGCCTTCTTAAATTAGTGGAACTAATTAGAGTAATTAGGATTAAATTAGATATTTTAATATTTGTTTTTAAAATTACTAATTACGAATTGTATTGTTTTTTTTTTGTTAAATTTTAAAAGCAACCTTCCAGGGGTAAAACTAATAATGTATTTCCTATAGGCCCCTGTAAAGCATTTACCCGCAATACACTGGTGTACGATATTTTTATAAAATTCATAGCTTCCTTAATTATGCCACGTTTTCGACGTTTTTGGGATCAATATGAAGCCAAAATTATTTTTTCTCTACATATATTGACAAAACACGTGACATTGTTAGATCGCGCGAAATTTAAAGTGCCAACATCCAGGGGTAAATCTAATAATGTATTTCCTACCTGCCCCTGTAAAACTCCAGCCCGCAATACATCGGTGTACGATATTTTTATAAAATTCATAGCTTCCTTAATTCTGAACCTATTTAGTAGTTTTTGGGATCAAATTAAAGCCCATATTACGTACTCTCTAGGTATAGTGACAGTTCACGTGACAATTAGAAGGGTCAAAGCGCGTGCGAAATTGATTTAATAATTCAAAAACATGGGCATTAGAATCTTTCAAAATTCAAAAACCAAGGCTTAGTGAAATTTTAAAACTTCTACGACTAGCGCCCGTTCTATTAGCTATCCGCAACTTTGCTACAAGTATTTATATAATGGCCTGAATGGGTATTGAAATTTAGAGCCAAAAATATTGAGACAAAAGACGTAAAAGATGGAGTGGCGAAAATTAATAATTGGTAAACAAGGGAGAGAGGGATAGGTGTACAAAGTAGGGAGTCCTATATCTTCACGCCCGATTCGTGTTTGACAGGAAAAGCGACATTTCAGGCGTAACCTATTAAAGTTTCGGGGCCCATTAGATAAGGAGCGGGTTGCCAACGTGCATACATATCGCGCCTCCGCTATCTTTCTCTTTTCCATGCAAGGGACCCAGCTCGAGAACCTTTTGGGACGTACGTGGCCTGATGGGAGGAAACCCTGGAACCGTCCCACTTCGTTTAGACAGAAGTATACCATGTCAAAAAGTATGACAGGGTTTGCCGTCGTTGATACTGTGATGCAAAATACGAAAATCAAATGGATAAATACATCAGGACAGGTGAGCAGGTGGAGCCTCAGTAAGTATGAGACGATGGATTTGAGAAATGTGAGATGACCAATTTAAGATTAATAAACTGATTAGCAGTAAATCAGTTGATTGAGTTCAAATTTAAACAATGATAAAATAATAATTTGGGTTTAAATTAAAGCGTTTAATATTTAAAGGAGCGATTTCACATTTAAAAATTAATTTACATATGCTACTTGATTAGCCTGGTTCTTACAGTTTTTATCTACGCCTTAGTTTAAAATGAGGCATGTCTTGACGATGAATAATTTCAAGCAGAGATATCATTATTGAAACTTACTTATTTACAATGATATTACTTTTGATTTTGGTATGGGGGCAAGTGTTTGAGAATAAGAGATTGTTATTTAAATGAGGCGTTATTACTTGCAGCGGATAAAGCGGCCCGACTATTGACAAAAGCCTCGGAGCCGCGTTCGTTGTCCATGCTGAATAGTGCACGCTCGCTGCAGGGGTATTAGAACAAGGGTGTAAACTCGAAATTGTTATATTTTACTAAAAGATAGAAACTGCGGGGAAGGAATTCAAATTATCACCTAATAATTACGTTATACGTCGTTTATACTCGCGTATAGAAGAATATAGTTCCCGGTTCTATTTTTGTCACACCAAGGCTTTTCGTAACAAGATTAATGTCCCGTTGGGACACGGACAGTAAGGACATTTTAAATATTTTTCCTTCTAATTCCTTAGTCACACCGGCATTCATATTTCCTCGAGGGACCTCCCACTTCCTCCGTTCTATAATGGTGTACTCTAATAAATTGGCCAATTTAGGACAAAGGATCATTAAATTTTGCATCGATTTATTATTTTATTTTTTCTTTGAATTTAATAATAAGCTAAAAGGAAGGTGGTTTGCATATTGGTGTAAATGTTTTATAACTTTTGAAATATCTATTGAGGTTTAAATAATGTTTTGGCGTCAATATTTTGACGAGAAAACGAAGTGGCCCTTTTACTGTAGTTACAGTACCAAGAAGGGATGCAAGCATTTGGCTTACGTAGGTTCTATTATTACATAAAGCAATATCAATTGATTTTTAAAACTAACTCCTCCTTCACAAATATAATTCAATTTGTCTACCTTAAAAAACACTGCAATCATAACTCGTTTTGGAGGTTCCAAGTTTGTGGCGAAACGTTATAGAAGTTACATTTTCGACTCAAAACTGATTGCCTATAGAACAGTCCCACTGTATTTCGGTCCTATAATTACCCTATTTAAATAACAACAGAAATAAATAAACGTGATAAAGTTAAATGTTATTCAATTTATCTACTTTAACTTCATGAACCCTTAAAAACAATGTAGAATAACCTTATAGATAACGTTGGCCTTAAAATTATTCAGTTTGGTACACGCGGAATACCAGAGTATTTAACCCCTTCCTTAGGTACTGTAGCTTTTCGTATTCCTTCGATAACCCTTTTTCGGAAGCCCCAAAAGAGAGTGAGCGAGAGCTTTAAAAGAGGGAGGGAGTAAGCCTTGTCCTTTTTCTCTTCTTTAGAAGTCTTGGATTCGAGAAAACTCGCTGTTAATTTAAAAATTATTCACGTTTCAGTGATTACGGAGCATTAGGGGGGACTAATGCCAACGTATTTCAAGGAAGGGATTTTCTATTATTTATAGGAAACTAGCCTAGGAAACACTTTTCAAAAGTCAACTTTAAGCTCTTTCGCGATGGAATATATTTTTAAAGGATGTAAATTTTTAGTTTGAATAAATATAATTGAAATATGGGCAAGTATTAAGTATTATAAATGAATAATCAATCAACAGGATGAAGAGTCACGAAAATTAGTTTGTTATTGTGGTCATTATTTTAATTTTAATTTATTTGTGTTCTGATGTAAATGACTTTTAATGACCATTTTATAATCCCCAAACTTTTAAGTACACTTTTAAAAATTCCCAAAACGTTTATGGCCAATTTTTAAAATCTACAAAACGTTTATAGACACTTTTAAAAATTTCCAAACTTTTAAGGACTAATTTTAGAATTCAGACTTTTTCCAGATATTTCAGACCCATTTTCAAACTCCCTGACCTTAACAGGTATTCCAACCATGTTTGACCTTTGATTGGTACTACCTCTTCTAAGTCAACATTGAGAAGGAGAAGTACAAACTTTAAAACTATTATGTGATTAACAATTTCTTCTGACGTATTAAGACTGTATTTACAACAACAAACCGATAAAATAGAGTCTTCGTGGATTTCATTCCCAACACAAATGTGTTTGCGTTTCCGCAACGCAAGACCACAGCGTTTAACAAAATAAAAAGGAAATGATTTATATAACAAAGAGGGGTCGTGTACTGACCTGAAACTTAATACGGTCAAAGGTCGGTACGATTTATGACTGCGAGAATCCGCCATGGGTTTCCCCCAAAAGTCGTTTCGAAAGAGTTCAGTTAAAGGAGTCAGTTGGAGAACGTCGCGATTTCCACAAACCGCGACAATGTCATCGTGTACGAAATCACCTCGTAACGAATTCCAGTAACACAAAATTGTAACGATAATCAAAATAAGGTATAAAACCATTTCACCCTGCCACGATTTAATCATATCATCGTTATCTTCATCAATATCATACTGATCCTCATCTCGGAGTTGGAGTAACGTTCTGCGGGACCGTTTCTTCGACCTAGTCGTATCCGCACCGTCCGCGTTTGAGAATTTAACCTCTTTTCGGTTACTAACCTTCGACACTTTACTAGAACGACGATGATGTTTCTCTAAAACATTTCGACTAATTCGATAATTATCGTCCACAATCGATTGTTTTTCCCGATTTTGAAGACGATTTAACCTCTCAATACCCTTCATCACCTCCGAGGAATTTAGACTAGTTCAACTAACAAAAAACATTCTGTGAATCATGTTTAGTTTCGTTCAGAAGCGAGTTGCCATGATTTTCTTTCAATCTAACGTATTTACGAATGACCATGATTTCTTGATCTATTTACTAAACTAAACGAGTCAATTTTAAACTTCATTTGTCTCGTAACGCTACGGTATTTTATTTTCCACGGTTCCGTAATAAAGTGGAATACCAAATTACGGGTAAATCTTGAGGCGAAGAAAAGCGAAAGAAGAGAGCGGTTCAACTCAACGCGCGCGTTTTACCCCAAAAGCGCGGTGTTATTAAACGTTACCCGGTTATCGGCTGAGCTAGCGATGGGCAAAGTTTTGCCAGCGACAGCCGATCGAAGAGTTTCCTACCCCCCTTCTTAAGTTTTTTGGGAGCTCTTTCTGTGCCGTTGCAAAGGCCCGATCCTCCTTTCAAAGTTCCAAATCGATCGAGAGCTCGAGTCGATTTAGCGCAACCAGAAGACGTCGCGCAAGCGCCTCGTGCTAAAGTTCGAGCAAGGAACTTCAAAGCAGGTTAAGTACTAACGACTATCGTGAATTTAATTAGATACACCCCTGAATTGTGTTCAAAACAAACATGTTAGACCTCATATTCTGTTTGGATCATCTTTAGAGTTACGTTTCCGTTCAGAGGCGATATGTTTTGGAACAGCATGCCCCAGGAAATGTATAACAGTATAAAGAGTGCTTCAAAAGGCATGGCAGGACTGAAGTACATCCGGTTCTATGGGGCGATTGTGAGTCGAAAATGTAACTTTTATGACATCACTTTTGCCCTACAGTTCACCTTTTACAAGTTATGATTAGAGTGTTTTACGGACGACCCCTCAAATTTAGACTCAAAATTGATTGTCCCATAGATCAAGGTGTACTTCGGTCCTATAATCACCCCTTTTGGAACCCCGGTATTTTTTTTGCGTGGTGTTGAAGGGGTGGATTAGCATCTGTTCGTCAAGGATGTCCCAACCTGTTTACATCAACCTTGATACCTTGCCCAAAGGAAATTAGGTCTGAATATAAGGAAAAGTTTGTATTGTGAAGGAAAAAAATAAATATTAAACCTTTTCCTCCAGTGTCAAAATATGTCGAAACCTTTCGAACATAAGAATTTTCTCGTTTGACGTTTTGTTCTTTAAACATTTTTCAGTACTAGCATATTCCTTTCGACGAAACTGTTTAAATAGAGGTGTCCCTATTTGGAAGACACTACTACGAGGGCGTTTGCATATATTTGAAATTAGCATATCAAGGCAAATAACTCGTCTAAACGAAATCAGGCGCTACACAAATAATATACCGCTTAAGAAATTGACCGAAGTTTTTTCTGAAGTTCTAAAATTAATTGTTCATCTTTGAATTTTGGATGGCACTAGGCCTAGAAAAAACGCACGTGTTTTCCAAATTTAGTTTCAAATTGGGGCAAAATTTGAACTTAACTAAATTAATGTGCAAAATGTCAAAGACATTGCACGTTCAATGGTTAGTTTCCTAAGCCTTCTATTAGGGCAAAAATTATATGTAGGTTAGTATCTGAAGAGGCGTGTCAAGAACTATATTTCAAGTAGTAGTATTACTATTTTCTAGAGTGGTGATTGGGCAATGTCACGTGACTAAGTGGGAATAACTCGGTGGATAGTTTCAACTTAAATTTCGATGACTATTCCTAATGCACTGATAACGCAACGAAATTCACGCTTGCCCAGAAGAGCTCTATTTCAAGAAAGATAATCTACATAACACATTGTACATCCCTTTAAAGAAATCTACAAATGAACAAAGATTCTCACTTTCCATTGAATTATTTTGTGTGTTATTCATTTAATCGAACAAAAAGTATTTAATTTTCTTATGATTTCCTTGAATTTTAAGCCTATTTGTTAATTTTCCCAACATCTTATTTCTGTTTTGTAAAAAAATTAATTTCTCGTTTGATTTTGCGATTTCAAAATGAACTAAAGACAATTAAATTTCCCTCTATCTTTGTAAAATTAAAATTTATCTCATATCTATAGCATTGTATTTTTAATATTATATTAATTGCTTTATTTCAAATCGATTTCTCAATGTTTGAACACCTGATTTCTTAAGGGGCTCACCCTTCAATGGAAGAATGCCGCAGATTGGGACGAAAGCCAAGAAGCATCGATTGAACTAAGAGAGCGCGAGAAGAATAGGAAAATGAAAAAAGACAGACATATTCCATGGATCTCGTAAACCCTATAGAGGACGGGAAAACTAGTAGAGCGCTTACAATACAAAATATACATTTGTAATGACGGAATGGTGTGCAATATCAGCACGGAAATTAAAAATTATGCTTAATAGACGGGCTTTTTCTAAATGTAAAAGGAAAACTATTAAAAAAAAATAAATGATCTCTTATTACAAAATAAATAAATTACCATTTAATTAGTTTTAAAAACGGGAACTAATGTGCCACCATTAATTGGTACCACTCTCAGCTAGTGTGAATTCAATCAATGTCGTAGGCAGGGCCGGAAATAAGCACAGGACAATAGACATTGTCCAATTAAATTTTAAAATGTCCCATAATTTTTCTAAAAGCTAAGGCTTTCAGTGGACATTTTGACCAATAAATTTTCCGTAGTTTTTATGGTTTGACTGTGAAAATGCAACAGTATTTTTGCACACTCCAGTGGACAATGTCCTATAATTTTTCCAGTCAAAGGGGGCGTCACTGGACACATGTCCTATAAGAATTTTTCCTTATTTCCGGCCCTGGTCGTAGGTGTAAGAGGTTCGGTTTAGCAGACGCAACTAAACCAATGGCAGAGCAGCAGTCCTCGTTTTCAAGACTAATTAAATGCTAATTATTTTGTAATAAGAAATCATTTATTTTTTCTTAATATTTTTCCTTTTATATTTAGAATAAGGTCGTCCTTTTAAGGTAAAGGGTTATGTTACCTGAACCTTCCCTTTAAGATTATCGTTCACTAGTATAGCAACGGACCGGTAATTCGAAATTTAAAGCTAGGAGCGCGGGGAGACGTAAGGTATATCAAGGTAACTTTTAAGAAATTAATCATTTATTTTCAAAGTACACTGTTCAAAGCTAGGCGAGTAAGCGGAGGTAAATGACAGTATTCCTCCAAGCTCATTGCATAATTTATGAAAATTTTATCGCAAAAAAATTGCTTCTTTGCAGGTCCTCTTTACAGTTACAAAGTCCATGATGGCTCACTGATTTTTACAGAAACTAGTCAAGGAGTGCGTAAAACCAGCAGCAAGCAGACTGCAACGCCCCTCAACGGCTACAAAAAGAAGTGTTTTTAGTTTCGCGGTCGAAACATCGCTCAAGGGATTGTGGTCTTACTCTAACTTTTGCCAATAGTGAAGATTAACTACTTCTGTTTTTCCCTAAAAATGATTCACGAAAATAATTCCATTTCTGCAATTTTCTTTGAAACTTAAAATACTTTTTTGAACTACAATTCTTATTTTAGCATATTTTAAACTCACATTTAATTCTTCATTATCTTAAAAATAAATTTATTATACGTTTATACGCAATTAGAATCGATAAAGTTCCCTAGATGATAAGAGCTAGAACTAGAAGAATCTATTTAGTTTCGAATGATTTTTCCTAGGAGGAACGCTAAAAGCGCCATCTTCATTGACTTCATATAAATTTACGAATAAACTCCCAGCTACTATTAAAGCAATTTGATTTTAAGACTTTGTAGATCATTATAAGTTTAATTTAAATGTAATTTAAACATTTTATACAGGTGCGTCCCATTAAAATCCATTTTCACTACAGATGAATCAATATTAAGTGTAGTCAAAGTTAAGAAGCGACACCAGGTGGCTGATACAGAAACAAAAGGGTGCAAATACCGAGGAGAAATATGGAAAGTTTTAGAGTTGCCCTAAATTTCTCTACATATTGGCTGTTTGTGGAGACAAATACCGTAAAGATTAATAACGAATGAATTACAATTATCATTTCACGCACGTTATATAAATCGATGTCATTTTTCGCGACATGGTACCTAAAATATTACTTATTCTGCTTTCATCGTTTCTAGAAAACTATATATAATGGATAAAAGGCCATTATATCCATTTGGAACGCAACTAAAAGCTCATTGCATAATTTATGCAAATTTTATCGCAAAAAATTGCTTCTTTGCAGGTCCTCTTTACAGTTACAAAGTCCATGATGGCTCACTGATTTTTACAGAAACTAGTCAAGGTCCTTACAGGGCTGGAAATAAGGTGGATTTTGTTAGTGGTCCTCGGGACCAGTGACCCCTCCTGTTGGAATTATTAAACTGGTCCTTGGGACCAGTGACCCTTGCATAAATTATTTTTTTACTGGTCCCATTATAAAATTTCTAAATTGGTGAGAATAAGAAGCGCGTAAAGACACAAAAGTAAAGAAGCTGAAAGTTCTAATTGATTTTGAGTTTTTCACTGTAGGAAAAAGTAGCGTATCAAAATCAACAAGTTGGGGAAACCAAAATATTACCGAGTCAAGAGGTCTACTACTACAAACTTATTTACCTAGATATGGAATTATTTCTCTTTTTGAAGTAAACTTTATGAAATATTGAAGCAGTATTCCAAGCATGTCGAATATACAGTAAAGCAGACGCCATTTTACATCCAATAAGGATAAATCTTGGACACATGGAAATCAGTCAATGGGGAAAAGAACAGGAAATGAAGTGTACGCTTCAGCTGTTTACCGTTTATTCTGATAGCGGCATTCACAACTGGTTTGCAATAACACCAAAGCTAAATTGTAGCTACACGCACTAATAGTCAATGCGCACCATAAAGAGAATATAAAGTCTGTAGCTACTACCCGTTTACCATTAGCACTTTTACTATTCTAATTGCCACCATGATCTTTTCTTCTATTATAAAATCTTAACCTGGTTATATAAGAGTGTACTTAACTTTCGGCTCACTCTGAACCATTGATGTCTCTTCATTTCAGACACGAAAATCAAAGCACAGAGTTTACTTCACCTCAGGCCTCAATTATTTACTCTTTGTTTCACTAAGCTTATACTTGAAATATCCGCCGGAGTTTAGGTCTTAGTTTTCTTCATGAAATCACAAGACCAAGGATTATTCTATGTACAGATGTAGTAAAGCTTAAGTAATATATAAACAGCCATTTCAAATAACAATATTAAAAAAAATCTTTGGAATATCAAAATGAAACAGAGCTTTAAAGCTACAACAGTACTAAATGCATCATAATTACGAAAAATACTTCCACATATTCACTTTATATTATGGAAAAAGGGAATATTAAGGTTCTGTATGATTTCTTAACACATCAACACAAGGCTAACTGCTAACGCGACGCACTAGTGTAACAATGGACGGACACACACAGACAAAAACATAGACTGCTTTTTAACTCTTTCCGTATTAATTTTGAGTTGAGAAACAAGGTTATCTTAAATATTAAAATAAATATAATTAATATTAAATATTTTCTTCGTTAGTTGTTCGCCTAATTGTGCGTTACATCGTTTTGATAAAGAACAATTAAACACTCTTGAGAGACTTGACTAATATTGGCGTTTGAAATGAAGCATACGCCGGTTGCTTCGCCTTACTCAAATAGGTAGTATATAAGGGTGTCGAACTACAGTTAAGAGCAAGAACAACCGGTATTGCGAAAACCTTTGATGGACTACCCAACCTAGGGAGGCTAGACGTTTCTCGTAACTCTAGCTGATAGACAGGCGATGACGATGGAGTTAGAAGCCATTGAAACAGATTGGTGTCTATGTGGAATAGGCGGAAGACCAGTAGGTGGTGGTGTTTAGAAGCCAGTATGTACAGACTGGTGTCCAAGTGGGATGGACAAATACCAGAAGATGGTGGTGATTAGAAGCCAGTATGTTCAGACTGGTGTCCATGTGGGATGGACGAAGACCAAATGATAGTGGTGATTAGGAGCCAGTAAGTACAGACTGGTGTCCGTGTGGGATGGACAAAGACCAGAAGATGGTGGTGTGAGAACTCAAGTAGAGGAGCCATTTCCGTGACTGTGAATGCAGTTCGGAAATGGCGAACACGTTTGCTCCGATTTGGAAACTGCGAACGCGGTCACGTGGGTGTAACAACAGACAGACAGTAACACGATCGTTACAGAACCTCTCCGTGACATACGTCACTCGGAGAGGTAAAAACAGTTAACTTTTATTTCTTATTACAATTTTGCGACTAGTTGCCACTAAATATCAATCAACATGTCTAATGATATTTGAAGTTCTTCATCCTTTTCTGAACTATCCTTATTGCGTTTTACCAGGAGTTCATAATAACCCCCCTTCGAAGGGGGGTTATTATGAACTCCTGGTTTTACATAATTTCGGTGGCTACATCAGTAAGCTAGAGTACGAGAGCTCCCTAAGGATCAAAATCCTGTAATGTGACTAGTGCCATACACTACTGCCTAATACGACTACTGAGAACTAGTACTGACCATCGACTAGGGCTCTAGGCTGTCGACTTCAAGAGACTCATTGTAGAGTATACTATAGACGCTAGTCAAGAACAATTGCCAATATACTACAAAACTTTACAAGCTGCTCGCACTATAGAAGCCCATACAATCGGACAAAATATTCGACTTTTGGACTATCGGCGGAGAGTTCGAAGGAACCCAAAATTAACATTAAGTTCTATGGCAGGAGGTAGGTTTTTGGACAGATCCATTGTCCTATTCATCCAAATGGCCTGAAATTTTAATGAGACTTGTGTTTAGACGTGTTTTATTATTCTAAAAAGGATTCAAGCTTTTAGAGTCGATAGAGTTTTTTAATAAAAATTAATTTCCAATATCAAAATTGTAAATTCAGTACTTATAACCGTTTTCCCAGATAAAAAAACCCAACCTCATCCTCCTTGTCCAAAACATGCCTTTTAAAAAGTATTAGATTATACAGCCAGATTGTCTAGCCCATAATTAATTTTAATTAGTTTTACCTTCAAGAAACCAAGGAACGCTTTCGCTGTAACGTTTGAAGCTAGCACACATGTCGGGGAAACTAACCTTAGTCAATGCCTACGAGATAGATAGATATCTATCTCGTAGGCATTGCCTTAGTATTATTGACCATTGTCATTACTGGAGGGAAGATTCGCATCTCTTGCGATTGCACCATTTTAGGTGGAATTTCTGATAGCGTTTTGACGTGTATTCCAACCAGATTATTCTTACAGGACACCTTCTTTATGGGCCGGCTAAACCTATAGCATCTTCATTCTTCATACTATTTTTATTTTAGTAATTTTCTAATTGAGAACAGGAATAATTAGACCAAAAACAAACAAAGATTTTGGAATATATTACACATTTCATTTCAGAACTTTTGATCAACGTAAAACAGGGTCCCCTTTAAAATTAATTAACTTTCATAGGAATTAGTTTAATTATTATGATTTCAGGTTTCGACCTATTAGACAAACACGTTTATAGGGTGGTTTTTCCAGCTGCAGGAATCCATAAACTTTTTAAAAGTGTTTTGGCTGTTTAGAAGACATTAGTAACTTATAATTAACTAAATTATTAATTATATTAGAAAATAGAAACAATAAAATTGAAACGCACGCTCCCGCCATATTTTGAAATGTGCCTAACTTCAGCAGCGCCATCTAGCGGTCCGTGTTTGCAGCCAATAAATCTATTCATTCAAGGTCATTTTTGGGGTCGTTTTCCGTTAGAAGTGGACGCTGCGATTTTCTGTCCCATCTTTGCTGGTAAATATTTTGATTTTATTTATATTTTAAGGGTTAATTTTGATTAAATAACAAAGTTTTATCGCAACCGATCGGAAATTAAGCGTTGGAAGTGGAAAATTTATGGTCAACCGTGCCAAAATACGTTTGTTAATTACGACCAAGGCTTACGGGACCACGTTGGTTGGCACCACTGGCTGGTGCTACTATTACCAAGGCTTACGGGACCACGTTGGCACCACGGATTCAAGGAAGCTGTTGCCTCTTTCAGTAGTGGTATAAGAGATCTTTCCAGGTAAATATTTTATTTATATTTTAAGACCTAATTTAGATTAAATACCGAAGTTTTATCGCAACCGAATGGAAATTAAGCGTTACAAATGGAAAATGTATCTTAACCGTGCCAAATAGGTTTGTTAATTACGACCATTGTCTGTTTGAAGAAAACATAGCCTTAGTTGATTTTATATATTGGTTACCAAACATAATGGTAGTTATTTGGAACTCCATAGTTCTAAATAACTAATGCACTTTTGTTGCTTTGGTTATTGGCTGTATATTGCCCTTAACTGAAGCGAGTAGAAAACCTTTAACGGCAGTTGTGTATTAACGCCGAAGTGAGCTTTTTAAGTAACTAGTTCTCTAAAATGTTTTCAATTAACAAATCTATTGGTGTAAATATGGGTGTCTAGGGCCGGAAATAAGCGCAGGACACATTGTCCAATAACATTAAAAAATGTCCCATACTATTTTTAAAAACGAAGGGGGTCACTGGCCTGTTTGACCAATAAATTTTCCCAAAGTTTTGATAGCGTAACCATGAACACGCGATACTATTTTTTCACACCTAGTGCACAATATCCTATGAATTACTAGTCAAAGGAGTTAAGTCGTTTTTGTCCTTTGTGTATGTTATAGTCCTATTTGCCCCATCCAACCATAATAGAAACCCAGGGTTACGGCAAACAGGTGTCGAGTAATTAAGCAAAATGTTCACAAGGAATAGCATTACACCCAACTTTGGAGGTTCACAACTCTGGTTCTACTAGAGATATGGGTGCGTCCTTTGACTATATTCCTATTTGTCCCCCCCATCCCACCATAATTACACCCAACTTTGAAGGCTCATAACTGGTTCTACTAGAGATACGTGGAGTTTTTGCACACACTAGTGGACAAGGTTCTATAAATTTTCTAGTCAAAGGAGTTAAGTCGTTTTTGTCCTTTGAGTATGTTATAGTCCTATTTGCCCTCCCCCATCCAACCATATTAGAAACCCAAGGTTACGACAAACAGGGGCCGAGTAATTAAGCAATATGTTAACAAACATAACCCCTCCATAGGAATAGCATTCCACTCAACCTTGGAGGTTCATATCTCTGGTTCTACTAGAGATATGGGGGTGTCCTTTGACTATGTTATAGTCCTATTTGCCCCCCCTCCCACCATAATTACACCCAACTTATTAGTGGCGCCGCCAGGGGGTAGACTGGGTAGGCTACAGCCTACCCGTAAATTTCAGAGGGGCCCCGAAATGAGGTTCCCATAATACTAAAATACCATTATTACAATATTTTGATCTACAAGGCAATTTACTTTAGACAAAGTTTCATAAGGATGATGATCCTTTTAGCATTTGATTTTTACAATATTCTACAAAATGGGGAATGGGTTAACACACTCGTGGTAAAAGTTTTTGACTAGCCTGAAAAGTTATCTCGCTTTCTTATTTTTAGCCACATCGTATGATGAACATCTACGATGTGGCTATTAGTTTGGCCTGCCCTGTTGGCGGCATTGTAGGCGACGTTGTAGTGTACAGTATTTGGGAGAGGAATGTGGTGAGGTTATATTTTTCGTTCGTCATTGAAGTGAGACTGAATAGGAGAGGATTAAGAATTGCATTTAATTGTACTAGTAAGGTTAAGCATTGTGAATTGTGTTTTACGTTTGCTCGATATGTTTAAGGCGAGAGAGAGGATTATGGTATTGCCTTGATATAAATGGGAGTTTTCCTACTCCCATCAAAATTTCTGTCAGCCGTCGAGAATAAGGATTTCACGCTTTCAATCCCACTCCCCCATTACAACATTTTAAGAAATCTAGGGAAATTTTAAAAGCAAAAGGAACTATATACTGATGTTATTTTGGAATGTTCTTAAGGCGGTGTTTATTATTGGAAGTTACGTCTGTTTCTCCAGAAATCGTGAAAAAATTTAAAAGCAAAGGAAAATATATACTTGCTTGTGAACCAGTGATAGTACAATTATAACATAACTACATTTATTGAAATAACGCTTACGGCCAATCAATATACCACTGCTTAAAGAATTTTAAAAACAAAATCAAGTATGTTACGTTTTCAAGCGCAACGAGAGGCTAATCACTCATTGGGATAGGAATTTAGCACTGTAAAAGACAGCTCATGGAGAGGCTAATCACTCAAATTTTCTGCACTTCTATGAAGTCAGAATTACGGGTAATCATTTTATCACAGTTAACGGTAGAGCATCGAAGGGCTATTCACTCAAATTTTCTGTACGCCTGTTTAGTACAATACGATGTGGCTACTATTACAAGCCCTTGGGTCGTCTTGTTGGTTTCGCGCTCTTTAACCCTCTTCTCTCCCATTCCTTCTGTTCCCATAAAGCGTCTAGGTCAGACTCCTTTTGGTAAACCGATTTCCCTTTTCCTCACCACATCGACAGTGCACAGTGACCTCATATGGGGCTTAACTGAAAATCCCCCTCATCTCTCTCTCTCTCTCTCACTCTCTCTCTCTCTCTCTCTCTCTCTCTCTCTCTCTCTCTCCGGCTCCGTGATTTTATTATTTTCGGAAACAATAGTTTATATAATCAGGGATAGATTTAATTTTAGGAGGAATGGAGAGCAATTAATATTTACTTCAGTCCGACTCATAGCCCAGTAAAGAGCCCCTCCCTCCAACACGTTACAAAAAGTTTAAATTATCTTATTGGCTCACTGAAACTACGTTTTGATGACGTTGATGACTGGGACGGCGAAAAATACGTAATTCCTTTTTACCTCTGTCGCTATGACCCGCCTCTTCTTTCATACTCACCCCTTCCCAGGAAAGGGGTCCGGGACTTTAAAGCGCGCCCATATTACTCTGTTCTCCATTCCTACTTCTAAAATTAAATCTATCCCTGATATAATAATATTTCTATTGTCTGATAATACTGATCTTTAATACATTAAACTTCTCTATAATGATAAAAATGGTTGTTAATTTAATATTATCGACGCTGTGGAACCAAATTTTTCTCTGGAAATTTTATAAGGGGCCCCCGAATTTTCCTTAGCCTATCTGCAAAAAAATCCTGGCGGCGCCACTGCCAACTTTGAAGGCTCATAACTGTGGTTCTACTAGAAATATGGGGGTGTCCTTTGACTATGTTATAGTCCTATTTGCCCCTCCATCCCACCATAATTACAACCAACTTTGAAAGCTCATAACTGTGGTTCTACTAGAGATATGGGGATGTCCTTTGACTATGTATTTGCCCCCCCCCATCCAACCATATTAGAATCCCGAGTAATTAAGCAAAAGGTTCACAAACATACCACCTCTGTAGGAAAAGCATTACACCCAACTTTGAAAGCTCATAACTGTGGTTCTACTAGAGATATGGGGATGTCCTTTGAGTATGTTATAGTCCTATTTGCCCCCCATCCAACCATATTAGAAGCCCGAGTAATTAAGCAAAAGTACACAAACATACCACCTCCGTAGGAATAGCATTACACCCAACTTTGAAAGCTCATAACTGTGGTTCTACTAGAGATATGAGAGTGTCCTTTGACTATGTTATAGTTCTATTTGCCCCCCCATCCAACCATATTAGAAACCCAGGGTTACGACAAACATGGGCTGAGTAATTAAGCAAAATGTTCACAAACATACCGCCTCGATAGGAATAGCATTCCACCCAAATTTGGGGGTGCATAACTGTGGTTCTACTAAAGATATGGGGGTGTCCTTTGACTATTTTATAGTCCTATTTGCCCCCCCCCATCCCACCATAATTACACCCAACTTTGAAGGCTCATAACTCTCACTCTACTAGAGATATGGGGTGTCCTTTGACTATGTTATAGTCCTATTTGCCCCCCCCCCATCCCACCATAATTACACCCAACTTTGAAGGCTCATAACTGTGGTTGTACTAGAGATACGCGGAGTTTTTGCACACACTAGTGGACGAGGTCCTATAAATTTTCTAGTCAAAGGAGGGGACAGATGTTCTATATGAAAGTTTTCTCATTTCCGGCCCTGTGGGTGTCAAGCCCATTTGTTTTCACCGTAACATTTGTGTAGTTACAAGTTATCCGTAGAATTTAGAAGTTTATTTTGGCACACAGTATTCTTGATTCACATTTATGTCGTACTTACTCAAAATATTTGAAATTAATCTTATTAAATTTTTCCAATTAATTGCGCATTGCATTTATTCCTGGTTTTACTATTCAATCTTTTAGTCGGTTTAAAAGTAATTCAAAGTGATTGTTTAATTGACAAATATTTCAAGATTGACCCTAAACCGTATTAATATTTATCTTTCTAGTTATGTTAAATGATTTATTTGAAAGTGGAATTAATCTTATTCAAGATGCTTGTGCCCATCTAAGCTGATAATAATTTTAATTTTGTATTAGATTGTTTGAATTGAACAGATTTTATTTTTTTAGCTATCATCCGTTTCCAAAGAAATTTATGTTGGATTCTAGAATGAATTATTATTATTTGACAAAATACACCCTATATTAATCAGGTCAATGAACCCATTACAATTCCGGTCTACACTTTGATTTTATCCGTTGAAACTGAATCTCACTAGGAAAGCAATTTAGAAATTTAAGGCTCTCAGTGAAGAAATTAAATCTTATTAATAGTAATTTTAGCAATATTAACAGGACAATTCCATTCTCAATTCAGGTCTACACTTTGATTTTATCCGTTTAAAGGGAATCTCATTAGCAAAAAAGACTATTTCGACAGCCTATCAAACATTGTAGGCAATTATTGGGGTATTTAGTTTATTATTTATTATTATATTTATTCTTAGAAGGAAAGAGCTTGTGTCCTTCTCTTTTTAGGGATTTTTTTTCGCCAGGACATGAATAAAAAGCTGAAATATGGAATAGGTGAAAACTGGTCCTAGCCCTCCCTTTTAAGAATAATGAACGTAATCAGTATTTTAAGGGTGAGATTCCCTTTGCGGTATTAAGGTATCTAGTTTTAGTTATAAATATTTTTAGGGGAAAAGCGTTTGGCAACTCGTTGAGGGAGTTTTGTAGGATCTAAATAAATTTATGATTTATGTTTAAGGTAGAAGGTTGCTTATACGCTTTGTCCTTTAAAAGTAAACACGATTTTAAGCGGATTTAAATCAAGTATTAAGTTTTTATGGTATTATTTTACTTCCCCATACTAAGGTATTTAGTTTAATGTTACGCGTGTGCAACCTGTCAAATAATGATAATTTGTCTTATGCCCGAACATTTTACGTTACGTCATGCAAGAATATTCAAGTGGATTTTCATATTAAGGTAATTTAATTTGAAGTTATGCATGTGCTATTTTCTCCAAATAATAATAAGACTTTCTCTTGCACAGGAACAGTCTCTCGAGTGGAGGACTTCAATCATCGAGTAGAGGACTTCATTCATCGAGTGGACTTTCATTGGAAATCCCATGCGAAGGACGAAGTTTCCTGGTTTTGGGGGCTCCACAGCGGGCTTTAGTTTAAATTTAATAATTCCCGAGTTAAACAGGGACTTGTTAAATTTAAATTGGGCTCGCAAGGCTTACGTGGGGGGTGGTAGCTTAAGTTTAAATCTAAAGTTTCGATATTGGGGAAGGAACAAAAATAGTCGAAAAACACTTGGGGTAGTTTTTTTGACATTTTTTTGCTTATTTTATTGTTTTTTTAAAAAAATTTAATAAAATTTTTATTTTTTTATATATAAAAATATTTTTTTAATGTAGTTTTTTTGACATTTTTTATGCTTATTTTATTGTTTTTTTAAAAAAATTTAATAAAATTTTTTAAAAAAATTTAATAAAATTTTTATTTTTTTTAATGTTTTTATTTTCTTTTTATTAAGTAAAAAGCTTAAAAAAGGGGTCAAAAATATCACCCTAAGTCCAGAGGTAAAAAAACTGAAACCAAGTCTAGTATATAAAAAATTCAAGAAAAGAAAGAACGAGGTTTAAGGCAAAATTTATTCAATTAAAAACAAAAAAACAAAAGTGTTTACAAAAATTTTGAACCAAAAAATATTAAAGAGGTTGGTAAGTTAAAGTTTGAACCCGAAAAAAAAATAATAAGTAGTTACAAATAAAATTTGGAAGCAAAAAAATTAAGTTAAGTGGTTACATGAAAAATTTGCAAGTAATAATGATATATTTTGTGTCTTCTAGCTTCGATGATTTCCTCCATATCTTTAAGTCACCGCTGAGAGAAAGAGCAAGTCCAGAAGACATCATGTAACGTGAATCCAACGAAGCATGTCATCAGGAATGATACATAGCGAGTCCAGAACAGCTTCGTCTTGCGTCAATCGGAACAAAGGATGTCATCTGGATGGATACGTCTCGGAATGACCAGCGACAGAAAAATCCAAGAAAGTCATCCACAACTATAAATTGAAACATATTAATAACACATATTAAACTATTGCCTACTAACAAAGTAATCTTGTAGATTTAAATAATTTAAGAAAAGCGTGTCCTTAATTAAAAAACTGGTTATCAAATTTATAAACCATGACAAACTACACCAACTAATTGTCACCCTAAATTAAAGAAAGTTGACTACCGTGAATTCCACCTGAATTAAATAAATACTCTCGCTAGCTAATTCCCAAAATTGTATAGAAAATAGCTTTAAGAAAAGCGGCCCTTTATTTAAAATTAAATTATGTAACTTAATAATGAAAATAATTTAAAACATCCCCTAAACTAATTTCAGAAAAACTTTTACTTTAAATTACGCAGCTTAATAATGAAATTAATTTAAAATATCCCCTAAATTAATTTTATGAAAACCTGAAATTTATTTAAACTAAATTGCTTGCCCCTTTTAATAGAATAATTTAAAATATCTTCTTCGCCAATTTTAGGAAAACCCTTATTTTAAACTATTCTCACAGATAGAACCCATAAACAAAAACTTGAGTTGAAATTGGACAAGGCTGAACTTAGGCTTAGGGCAAACGTCCACGTGTCTTAAAACTATCTCTCCGGGATTTGATTTTCGAAAATCTGTAGCTTTAGGTCTAAATTAATTAATAATAGCCCCTAAACTAATTTTAAGAAAACCTTCCATTTATTTTAAAACTATTCCCACCATTTATTTTAAAACTATTCCCACAGACAGTATCCGTAAAATAACTAGAGTTTAATCAGACACGGCTTAATTTAGGCTTAGGGTCCTAGTGTTTTAAAATTCTCTCGGCGGTACATGATTTCCGAAAATCCGTCGCGTTATCTCTAATTACGTACCCCGTTTAATAGATTATAATAATAGCCCCTTAACTGATTTTAGGAAAACCTTATATTTATTTTAAAACTATTCCCACATACAGTATCCGTAAAATAACTAGAGTTTGATAAGACACGGCTTAATTTAGGCTTAGGGTCCTCGTGTTTTAAAATTCTCTCGGCGGGACCTGATTTCCGAAAATCTGTAGCTTGAGGTCTAAATTAATTAATAATAGCCCCTAAACTAATTTTAAGAAAACCTTCCATTTATTTTAAAACTATTCCCACAGACAGTATCCGTAAAATAACTAGAGTTTAATCAGACACGGCTTAATTTAGGCTTAGGGTCCTAGTGTTTTAAAATTCTCTCGGCGGTACATGATTTCCGAAAATCCGTCGCGTTATCTCGAATTACGTACCCCGTTTAATAGATTATAATAATAGCCCCTTAACTGATTTTAAGAAAACCTTATATTTATTTTAAAACTATTCCCACATACAGTATCCGTAAAATAACTAGAGTTTGATAAGACACGGCTTAATTTAGGCTTAGGGTCCTCGTGTTTTAAAATTCTCTCGGCGGGACCTGATTTCCGAAAATCTGTCGCGTTATCTCTAAATTAATTACGTACCCCGTTTAATAGTTTATAATAATAGCCCCTAAACTAATTATCTCTCTTGTCCAAGATCTTGTTGTAAAATTTTATTTATGGTACTTGGTTTTTAATAAATAAATAAAATTCACTAACATTTAACACAACCTAATTAATTTAAATACTTGAAATAAAATAAATAATTTAAGGGGAGCTAGATGAGTTTGGATTATTGTAAAGTTTACGCTTACGGACTGTTAAAGCACCACGAGGCGAAGCAATGGCCGCCAAGTAAGTTGAAGAGCGTCGAATTCAGCTTGCATCCTCGGCAAAAACGATCAACGAAATGGCAGAGCTATCAAGAATCGACCTTAAAAAAAGCCGGGATCACGATCAGCTGGGCTTCAAAGGTTTTTCCAAGCGACCTCCACGACGGCTTCCAGGCAAAGAATGAGCCGTCTGACCTCGACGGCTTCCAGGCAACGAAATAGCCGTCTGACCTTTGCCTGCAACCAAATACATTTCCAACGTCGGGTGGCGCTAAAAGCTCCCATGCGCGGACTCGGGTGCGCCATACCCCGGGCACGAAATCCAAATAGCTGAAAACTGCTAGGCCTATTTGAATGAAAGTTAGGCCTAAATGAATGAATGCTAGGCCTAAATGAATGAACGCTAGGCCTAACTGAATGGACAATCATTACCTATTACCATTAACATCTGTCGTGACGTCACAAGTCAATTACCTCGTTGACGTCATAGCTGACGTCACCGGATATGACGTCATGGGTAACGTCACCGGATATGACGTCATGACACGTCACCGGATATGACGTCATGACACGTCACCGGATATGACGTCATTGGATTTAACGTCATTGGTTACGTCACCGGATATTACGTCGTTGGCCACGTCCCGGATATGACGTCATAGCAAAAATTTACCATGCTTTAGATGTCAGTAAATACGTAACTACGTAAACAGCGCCCCTAGCGGCAATTTATGAACTATCTATTGGTTATACGAATGTCTAGCAGAATTTTATCATGTTTTAGATGTCAGTAAATACGTAACTACGTATACAGCGCCCCTAGTGGCAAATGTGTTAATGCTTAATTATCCGTTAATATTAATAATAATAATAACCAATAGCCCCTAAGTAACCCCAAATCCCTATCCCGTTTAAAATCACTAACGAGTTTTTAGTGAGTAGCCCCTCGATAATTACTCGTAATCCAGACGCAACCTTTAATCCGTTCACTACCACACACATAAGCAAACACACAGTTATGTAACCAGCACTAGTTAAAGCATTAGTTTGTTTGTTTTACGTGGCTGCTACGACACGCTTCAGTGCAATGCACTTCGAATAAAATCATTCATTATAACTTTGAAACTGTATTCAAAATATTCATACTCACTGACGGCTCTACCATGTTGAGCAAGCACTTTAATCATACTCTAATTCAGAGGTATGAAGCGAGTTTCTATACCTTAGTCACTAAATATAATTAGTAAGCTTACAAGTAAAAATAAATTTATCAGGCAGACTTATAAATATTAATTCAATATTTTATTTCGAAATCTATTCCATTTGATACATTCGGATATAATAAAAATTTGTAATTAAAATACTTTTCAAAAATGTGGTAATCATTTTTATAACTTTGTTTAAAGTCTTTTATTCTTTTTTATTATTTGACGCCATAACTATAATATAATTAATAAGCTTATAAATAGAAATAATTTTATTAAATAATATTTTATAAATATTAATGCGAGTTTTTATTTTGAAATATATTTCATTGATACATTAGATTTTATTAAAAAGATTAATAGTGAAAATAATAAGAATATTTTTATAAACTTGTTACTTCCGAGTGTTGAGTCCAGGTACTGAAAATAATAAGAAAATTTCTATTATTAACAAATTTTAATCGGCTTAGAATTTTCACTGTTTTCCCACGCTAATATCCTACGGTGGAAAACGAGGTTGTTAGGATGGAAAACCAGGGTATTTGGTGGTAAAACGTAGCATTACGCTTTTGCGTCCAGATAGGAAGCGCGTAAAGTCACTGAGTGTTGAAAAATTAGGAAAGTAATTTGCGCGTTTTTATTTTTATGGAATAAGTTAATTGTTAAAATTAAAATTGCATAAATATTATTAACCATGTATAGATTAAGCGTATAAAAGAAATATGTAAGTGCGAGTGAACAATAGTAAAAAGATAAAAACCCACCCAACCTTGAATACAAAAATAACGGAAGTAAAAACCTTGAGCTTTCAATTTCTAAAGCGACCAACCCTTAATAGTAACGAAAATGCACCTTCGTATTTGTAAAACAAGCTTTGTTAATCTGTAATCCTGGAGAGCTTCTATCTCGAGCTAGCGAAAGGGGAACGTTCCCAAAACACGTCTATTTCTCCACAAATCGAGAAGAGTTTTAAAAGAAAGTACTAGCTTGTGGCCCCGGATATTCACTTATAACGTAAGTAAATTTATTGAAATAAGGATTAAGGGTTCTGTTAGAGTATCGATGGGCTATTCACTCTGATTTTTTTTACGGGGTACCATGTTTTACCACTATTAAAAGACGCGAGTCGAAGTACGGTACGATGTGGCTACTCTTACGAGCCCAGCCTTTGGGGGTATGTTACCATTATAGCCATTTCTCGTTTTAGCGCATTTTGATTTCAGCGTTTATATCTTGAGCGTATGAAAGTACGCCTTTTCCAAAATATTCTTGTTTATCTTCATTGACTTCCCAAAATAATATGCCTTTTCCAAAAAATTTTATTTTATATTTACTTCCGATATAACATTACTCCTTTTTGCATAATATTGTTCTTTGTTCTATATACTTAATATAATAGAGATTTCCCTCCCTATCAATCACAGTTTGGGCGGAAACAGCAACCGCTGTTTTGGGAAATAGCGCTGTATTGAGAAACGCGGAAACAGCAACCGCGGTTTTGCTTCCACGCGGTTTTGCAAACCGCTGTTTTAGGAACCGCTGTAACGTTGCCCGGATATGTAACGCTACAAGTCTCTCTACGAGCGCGATTTTAAGTAGCGAATGTAGGAGATGTTAAAAAAGTGACTCTTCGTTTTGAGGGTAGAAATAGAACTGATATTTTATTATTCGGAACAACAGAATCCCCCAAGTCAACCCTGTCATAAAACCATTCGGAGAGAGTTTCTTAACATCTCTCCGCCAAGTCATCAAGCCATAAATTTAGGTAGATTCTTGGAAAGTGAAATTAGTGCCTAATGGCATCCTAGTCCGGGAGGTCAGGGTAACGAGGACCACCCCAGCTAGGATGACAATAGGACACCCTAAAGGCATAGAGGGTTGGAGAGTATGGCGACGCGCCCATTGTTTCAGTCCGGTGGATGGATTTAAATATATTAGCTCTCCCAAGTAGCGCTTTTCTACACTGAGGCCAGAATGTGCGAGTGTTTAGCCCCTCGGTGACACTATAAACTACTTCAATCTCACTATTAAATTATACATTGTCGAGGGATCCGACATTTACACGAAATCCCGTACGCTTCTCGCGAAATCGTTGAAGTAATCAATAAATTACGAAATCAAAGAGAAATTCCGAAATCTTAGGCGAAATCAAAGAGAAATTCCGAAATCTTAGGCGAAATCAAGAAGAAATCCCGAAATTCCGTACGCTTTTTTCTTTTTTTTTTTTGGTATAGTCGGACTCCTCGTAATTGTACTTGGTATGCCTCAAAACATAAACATTTATAGCTTAGAAAGAAATACCAATATGGCAGCCAGGAATAGAGTAACGCCGGAATTCCCAGGAACGTTTGAATCAATACCGAACATCTGCAATTATAATAAACTAGCTGCTACCCGCGGCGTCGCTCGCGTGTAATAAGAACTTCCATCAAAATGATATAAAGAATGGGTAGATTTTACTAATGACTAATATTTTTGTAGCACCCTAGGAGCGAAGGCACTTGGCGTTGCCCGTCATTTTTATTACTTTTCATGCGGACATTATTAAATAAAGAAGGGTTTTAAAATTTCTGGCCACCATTTAAAAAGATGGCAACAAATCGAACCCAGAAGCCCATTCAGCCAGTCTGTAGGTTAAAGGAAACCAGTGTACTAAATATTTGCGAAATCGGTTGAAACGCGCGGACTTGGTTGCATAGAGAAGATTTTTTACATTTCGGGGCGCCATTTATTAAGATGGCGGCGGATTGGAAAAATCTTTCTTAGTGTATATGATAGAACTAAACAGAAATATTCATTAATTTGCTTGAACCGGCAAATAATAATGTTTGAACACGAAAGATCTGATTAAACAAAATTTTCTTATAAATAAAAGTTAAACAAGATGGGCCAAGGACTGGGCTAATAATAGTAGCCACATCGTACCGTACATAACAGGCGTACATAAAATTTACGTGAATAGCCCCTCGATGCGCTACTTTTAACTGTGCTAAAATGATTACCCGTAATCCTTACTTCAATAAATTTATTTATGTTATAATTGTAATAGTGCGACGCCAAGAGAAAACTTGAGTGAGTAGCCCCTCGATGCGCTACCCTTAACATTGCTAAAATGATTACCCGTAAGGCCATTCTAAAAACGAGGTTTTAGCTTTAACAATGCTAAACTGATTACACACAAGTAACCCTTAATGGAATAACAGAAAGTTTTAGTGATTATCCCCTCGATGATCGAGTTACCTTTAACAGTGCTAAAATGATTACGTACTTAACGTTCAATTAATACGCGTACAGAAACTTTTAATTTACAACTTATGCCTACGCATACTTATCGCATCTTAAAAATTTCTAACATGAACTTATGGCCAGAAGCGTTTGAAAGAGAGAGAATTCGGTAAAACACCCAATAATTGTAATATCCCGGTGCCTTAAGACCATTCTAAAAATACATATATTTTATTTGCCTAGATTAGAAATTCCCCTCGATTTCTTTGAATGTTGAAATAGGGGAGCGGTATTGAAAGCGTGAAATCGTATTGTGGACGGCGACGACGGGTGAGACGAATTTTAAAGGGAGAGTATATAGCTTAACCTTACTATCATAATTCCCTTCCTCATAAGTAGACGAACGAAAAATATCACCTCACCACAATTCTCTCCCTTTCATTTTCCCTTCAACGACTAACGAAAACGTCTATACAGCCAAAGGTGGGTATACTATACTGGCACGACGGGGACGATGACGACAGGGACAACAACAGGGCAGGTCAAACTAAGAGCCTCACCGTAGATGTACGTCATACGATGTGGCTAAAAATACTTTAACGTACTTTTTCTTACTTGAGAAGTATTACTACTGAAAGCTTATGCAGAGTTGAGAATATGTAAATCGAGTTCATGGTCTTACCTTTCATGATGGCGGCAGGAGGATGGGGGGGGGATTAAGAGAAACGTCCAAACCGCGGTCCCCATCTCTTTAGATGATTACTGAAAGAACATGTAAAGGATCAAAATTAAACACTTACGCCCGTCTTTTCACAAACTAAATAAAGAAATACATTTTTTAAATTAATTTATGAGACCCTTTTACGAACTGAAAGAGCTTACCTTCCTCAATAAACAGATATTAATAATCTACACCTAGATTAGACGTGAATAAAACTCTCAAATCTAGTAATTCTCTATTGTGAATGTAATATTTTCCTTTGTGTTTAGCATATTTTTCAAGTTACTAATTTAATTACAATACCAGTGATAGATTTAATTTTAGAAGCAGGAATGGAGAACGGTTAGTATTTACTTCAGTCCGACTCATTGCCTAGTATAGAGCCCCTCCCTCCAACACGTAATTAAAAGTTTAAATTATCTTATAGGCTCACTTAAAGTACGTTTTGATGACGTTACTGACGGGGAAGGCGAATAATACGTAATTCCTTTTTACCTCTGTCACTCTGACCTGCCTCTTCTTTCATACCCCACCGTCCCGTGGAAGGGGTCCGTTTTTTATCGTTATTTTATTTTTTATTAATAGCAAATTATGGTTCTTAGATAAAGGTAACGGTTTTTACCTCTCCGAGTGACGTATGTCACGGAGAGGTTCTAAAATCGACATGCATGTCTGTGTGTGTGTGTGTGTGTGTGTGTGTGTCAGGCTGTTGTTATTGACTTACACCCCAGGGGACCGCGTTCGCAGTTTCCGAATCGAAGCAAATGTGTTCGCCATTTCCGGACCGCATTGACAGTTCCCGGAAAATTCAAAACTTGAGGCTATCCACAATTCAACTGGCCACTATTATTTCATCTGACTAGTCAATTGTCCATTCCACACGAACACCAATCTGTATTCACTGGCTTCTAACACCACCACCTTCTAGGCGTTGCTTTTGTCTATCCCACAAAGACACCAGTCTGAACTTACTGGCTTCTAACACCACCATCTTCTGGTCTTTGTTTTTGTCCATCCCACATAGACACCAGTCTGTACACCTGGCTTCTACACCACCATCTTCTCGTCTTTGTTTTTGTCCATCCCACATGGACACCAGTCTGTACACCTGGCTTCTACACCACCATCTTCTGGTCTTTGTTTTTGTCCATCCCACATGGACACCAGTCTGTACACCTGGCTTCTACACCACCATCTTCTCGTCTTTGTTTTTGTCCATCCCACATGGACACCAGTCTGTACACCTGGCTTCTACACCACCATCTTCTGGTCATTGTTTTTGTCCATCCCACATGGACACCAGTCTGTACACCTGGCTTCTACACCACCATCTTCTGGTCATAGTTTTTGTCCATCCCACATGGACACCAGTCTGCACACCTGGCTTCTACTCCATCATCATCCTTAAGGTTAAGACATTCGCGGCGATCGGCCAGGGTTACGAGAAACGTCCGGCCTCCCAATGGCGGGGCTTCCACCAAAGGTTCACGCAATTGCGCTGTTCTTATCCATAGCTGCGATTCGAAATCCTTATATACTACCTATTTGAATAAGGTGAAGCAACCGGCGTATGCTTCATTTTAAACGCCAATATTAGTCAAGTCTCTCAAGAATGTTTAATTGTTCTTTATCAAGACGATGTAACGCTCAATAAGGCGAACAACTAACGAAGAAAATATTTAATATTAATTATATTTATTTTAATATTTAAGATAATCTTGTTTCTAAACTCAAAATTAAAACGGAAAGAGTAAAAAAGCTGTCTATTTTTTGTCTGTGTGTGTCTGTCCGTTGTCACACTAGTGCGCCGAGTTAGCAGTTCGCTTTGTTTTGATGTGTTAAGAAATCCTACAGAACCTTAATATTCACTTTTTCATAATATAAAGTGAATATGTGGAAATCTTTTTCGTAATTACGATGCATTTAGTACTTTTGTAGCTTTAAAGCTCTGTTTCATTTTGATATTTCAAGGATGTTTTTTAATATTGTTATTTGAAATGGATGTTTATATATTACTTAAGCTATACTACATCTGTTTATAGCATAATCCTTTCTATAGTGATTTCAAAAAGAACGCAAAGACATTGGTCAATTGAATTTTTATTTGTCAATAGGCCTAGTGAACCAAAAAGTAAACGCTTGGGTTTGGTTTTCGTTTCTGTTATGCAGAGACATTAACGGTTCGGAGTGAGCCGAAAGTTAAACACATTTCTAAATAATTAGGCTTAGATTTTATAATCATGGCGGATATCTGGGCCGCGTTCAGCAGAGCTCAGCGCTGTTAGCAGTGTCCTACAGGACGGGATTTTGCTTTTGAATTTGACGTCACGGTGCTCAGCGCGGTCTTCAAAGCAAAATAGACGGGTTTTTGGAAAACGTGACGTAAGACGCGTAGTTCTCAGCTTGGCGAAAAAACATGGAGGAATTAATACAAATAGCTCTTGCTGATTCTGATGGGACTATAGCTATTTAATTGGCGTGAAACCATTTGATGACGCGAGAATTTTAAGAGACATGTTACTTTCTAATTTTAATTATAAAAGACGTTGTTATCTATCTCTTTAAATATGTTATCATACAATTTTTGTTAAGCCTTGGTACCTTGCACGCTTTATTGCGCTAGCGTAATTTTTAAAACACCGATGACCGGAGAAAAGCTATGACGACAGATTTCACCGGTAACCGTTTTCCAAAATCCGCTGTCATTTTGGTGAGCTCTGCTGGACGCAGCTCAGACCAGTGAAAGGTCTGATCGTAATCGGATTATAGCTTCGTGTTTTCATGCTATTTATGGTGCGCATTTACTTCCAGTGTGTGTAGCCACAAATAAGCTTTGGTGTTATGTAACGTTAACAGTCATGTTGTCAAACTAAGAAAATCGTTGAGGTGAAACGAGAGGATAGTGTTTACATGGCAACCCTGTTGTGAATATGGCTTTGAACATAGACGGTATACAGTTGAGCAGTAGAAAATTCGGCCTTTACAAGACGTAAAGGTAATATCCCTCCAAAAGTTTTAGCTCTTCATTTCCCGTTTTTCCCCCATCGGATGATTTTAATGTGTACAAGTATATCCTTATTGGATGTAAAATGTCGTCTGATTTACAGTATATTTGCTATGCTTTGTATACTGCTTTAATATTTCATAAATTTTAACTTCATTATTTGTTCTTAAAAAAAGAAACATTTCCATATCTGGGTAGGTAAGTTTGTAAGTAGTCCTCCTCGGAGAGGTAATATTTTGGTTTTCCCAACTTGTTTACTCTTTCCCTACACCAAAAACTCTACTAGATAAGTGTTTAAGATGGATTAAAGATTAACGCCCGATGAAAATAAAAAAATATCACTAAAAGTGCAGTCAACACGTAATATAGGCGGCGTTGCTTCAAAGTCCTATGCTAGCATGAAAAACCTGCTATTTTTTTAATTGGATTTGCGTGGTCACGTGAGTGACGTGATGCGCATAACCAAGGTAACTAGGTACGGGTGCACGAATCTCTCATCGGACACGCCGAAACCTGAGCTCTAAGATCGGGCAGTCGAAGACTCCTAATTACAATTATGCTCGTACCGCTTTTATATCCTATCCCTCTCGCTCTTGGATACTGATAAAAATGATTGCATTAAAAAAAACGCAAGAAGCTTCAGAACGTCATCGAACAAGCTGCAAGGAAGCTTTTTTCTTCTTGGCCCTCCTTGACAACTAAGTATAATTTAAAATTCTCGAAGAGAAGTATCATATACTTCTGATACAATATATTGTAACACACCTCTCATTAGTTTCATTACATTTGGACCATTAGATCCAAAGATATTGTGGATTGAATACTGAATTTACAATTTTGACATTGGAAATTAACTTTTATTAAAAAAAAATCTATCGACTCTAAAAGCTTGAATCTTTTTAATAGAATAGAATATACTGTGGCACACCTCCCAATCAAATTTCAGGAGATTTAGACCATTTTATCCAAGGATATTGTGGATTAAATACTGAATTTACAATTTTGACGTTAGAAATTAATTTTTATTAAAAATCTATTCATTCTAAAACATTGAATCCTTTTTAGTATAACAGAATAGATTGTAAAACACCTCTCATTAAAATTTTCTGACATTGGGACCAGTAGATCCGAAGATATATTCATAAGCCATCATTTTGACTTTGGAAAATAATTTTTATAAGAAAAACTACCCACTCTAGAAGCTTGGACCCTTTTTAGTATAATAAAACACGCCAAAACACACGTCTCATTAAAATTTCAGGTTATTCGGATGTTTAGGACAAAGGATCTGGCCAAAAAAGCTACCTCCTCCCATAGAACTTAATGTTAATTTTGGGTTCCTTTGAATAATCTTCAAAAGTTGTAGGGAAGTTGTAGCCACGGAGTACTAACTACATAGTAGTAGAATTGGTGGAAAATGTGTGAGCAAGAAGATTTCTTATAAGGAACCCCGAATTAATAAACTGGTCCCACCGTCTATTTTTTCCAAAAACGATAATTAATTAAGTGGTCCTTGGGACCAGTGACCCTAAGTTTTGGAATAAATAAACTGGTCCGAGCAATTAATAAACTAGTTTTGGACTTGTAAACCTGTCTTATTTCCAACCCTGGGACTCAAGGAGTGCGTAAAACCAGCAGCAAGCAGACTGCAACGCCCCTTAACGGCTACAAAAAGAAGTGTTTTTAGTTTCGCGGTCGAAACATCGCTCAAGGGATTGTGGTCTTACTCTAACTTTTGCCAATAGTGAAGATTAACTACTTCTGTTTTTCCCTAAAAATGATTCACGAAAATAATTCCATTTCTGCAATTTTCTTTGAAACTTAAAATACTATTTTGAACTACAATTCTTATTTTAGCATATTTAAAACTCACATTTAATTCTTCATTATCTTAAAAATAAATTTATTATTATACGTTTATATGCAATTAGAATCGATAAAGTTCCCTAGATGATAAGAGCTAGAACTAGAAGAATCTATTTAGTTTCGAATGATTTTTCCTAGGAGGAACGCTAAAAGCGCCATCTTCATTGACTTCTTATAAATTTCCAAATAAACTCCCAGCTACTATTAACGGAATTTGATTTTAAGACTTTGTAGATCATTATAAGTTTAATTTAAATGTAATTTAAACATTTTATACAGGTGCGTCCCATTAAAATCCATTTTCACTACAGATGAATCAATATAAAATGTAGTCAAAGTTAAGAACCGACCCCTGGTAGGTGATACAAAAACAAAAGGGTGCAAATACCAAGGAGAAATATGAAAAGTTTTAGAGTTGCCCTAAATTGCTCTACATATTGCCTGTTTGTGGAGACAAACACCGCAAAGATTAATAACGAATGAATTACAATTATCATTTCACGCACGTTATATAAATCGATGTATTTTTCGCGACATGGCGCCAAAAATATATTACTTATTCTGCTTTTATCGTCTCTAGAAAACTATATAATGGGTAAAATGCCATTTGGAACGCAACTAAAAATAATTTCGTACATTTTTCCCACGAAAGTAATCAAAAATTGCAGCTAATGAAATTGAGCTTTGTTTACCTTGTGCTATTCAAAATCTATACATATTATCAAAGGTCGCCAGCCTGGAAGGAAAGATACTCTTAAGTACTAGATAGATACTCTCCAAGAGATATTTTTTTGATCCGCTTCAATCTTGCACGTTCTCATGTACCCTCAGGAGAAGCGCGGTAACCTTTTAGAAAGACTGCAAGGTCTGGTTCAGCTGGGAAACCGAACTGATCAGTTCAGTTTTCAGTTATAACTGAACTGAACCGAAAACCCCAGATTGTAACTATTAACCGCTAACATTTTCTACTACTACTAATTATTTTGGAATCGTTGAGTGCCATACCTTAAGAGTCACGTTTATTTCACTAACTACTAATTATTAACATTGAACAATTTAACTTTGACTAATTAACTAATTATGATACTCTTTTTAGTTACTAATTATTGGTATTCTTTTAGCCTGTGTCTCTCTGCAGAGGGTCCCAGCTAATCACGGGACTTAAATTAATAGCTTATTTCTATGCATAATTAAATATACGCGACATAAATGATGAAATATACGCGACACTAATAAGGTAACTTTACGCGACACATCCCCAAAATATCATACAGCATGCAATACTAAACGATGCCAGTTTTCTATTGTTCTACTAATGTTTGTGGGAACGTATTGATATCGTTTCTCGCGATAGACCGAAAGAGTACTTAACTATCTCTTCAGTTCAGTTTTATCAGTTCAGTTTAAGAAATAAACCGAACTGAACTGAAAACTGATCAGTTACGAGATGTGCAAACTGAAACTGAACTGAAGCAATCAAATCAGTTTAGTCCCTAAACTGAAACCGAAAATAAATGAACTGAACCGAAAACTGAACTGTGGGAAACCTTACCAGTAAGCACTCTCCAAGAGACATTTCATTGATCTGCTCCTTCCATCTTTGATGAAATGTAACCAAATACTTTCTCACGGAATAACGTAGGTGTTAGTTTCAACCGATTTCACCAATATTGAGAATTTGCATCGACATTTCCGTTGAATCTACATACACACCGAGTCGTTCCACTATTACAGACACCTGATATTGCCCAATCACTACTTCAGGGAATAGAAACACTACTACCTCATAATATAGTTCTTGATAGGCCAAGATGTGATATCTAGTTTATTAGGGAGAAGGTATAAGATGCCTAAGTATTCGCGCCCAATAGTCCCAGTCCCCCTTTCAAAACACAAGGGGGGGGGGAGTAAAAGGAGGCCGGGCTATTTCGCCTCTCCTCAGTCAGAAAATACGTAATTTTCGTCATTCGCGTCGCGCTGACGTGAGTTTTCAAGAACCAGTGAGATACTGTTTGTAAATTAGAGGCGGGGATTAACTCCGGACCAACGCTTGGACTAGAGATAAAGCTGGAAATGTGGCGAATTTATACCTTCTCCCTAATAAACAAGATATCACTTCTTGATTGACCAATACATAACTGATTGTACATCCCTTCAACTTCTATCGTTAATTCGCCACAAGACCGTCTCGTATTTTTAGAAATTAAGTCATTTAAGAATCCCTTTCTTTGAAATAGTTTTAAGACCATTATCGTTTTCATTTTACCATTATTGTTAGAGTGTGTTGAGATATAAACAATAGAAAATGATACGGTTTGGAATTAGCAAAAACACATCTGTACAAAATCGAAACTTGGTACGCTTTACTTCAAAAAATCCATTTAGAAAAAAACCCAATAAACGTCCGTATTTTCACTTCGCTCATAAAACATTCTATATTTCTAACCAATTTGGAGTTAAGTATAAACAGACAACGGCCCATTTCATTTTATTATTGCTCGTTTGAACGTGATATAATAATTAATTTCACGATAAAAGTTCTAGCGCTCGCCATGCGCAATCATTCTGTAGAAAATTCCATGGCTGAAAATATAACTTACGGAGCTATAGAGGTAAGTTAAAACATTTTAACACATATTCTTTGAAATTTGTTGCCACAAATTATTATAATTGTTGCACTAAAGCTGATTTTATAAGCAGTTAAATTGCATGGTGCTCTAAAACGGGTGCATGGTATAATATACATTATTTTAGATTCCGTTCTGGTTGGAGTTCGAAGAAGATGATAACAAACAAGTGACCTTAAAGGGTTATTTTTCCACCTTCGCTAATGCCATCATTGAAAAAATAAAACTAAAGTACATTCGTCTTTGATTTCTTAAAATTAGATTTTTTTAAAGGCCGACTTCCAGCGAAAAGGGTTCTAGCGAACTGAAAACCGAGCATCGACATATAACAATGACGCGACCGTGCCGATTTTCGAAGCCCCGCTGGGTCAAAAGTTGGAAGATTTCTCGCTAACTGAAAGCCATGCAATGTGGTTCTAGCGAACTGAAGATGAACAATAGAAATCCTTTTAAATTTATTTCCTCTCGAATTTTTTCTTTCCCCTGAGGGAATTTCTCTATTGCGTATCTTCAGTTCGCTACAACCACATTGCACGGCTTTCAGTTAGCGAGAACCCTTCTATCTTTTACCCCGGCGGGGATTCGAAAATCGGCGCGCTCGCTCTATTGTTAGTCTCGATACTCCGTTTTCAGTTCGCTAGAACTCTATTCGATGGAAGTCGGCCTTTAACATCATTTTTTAAATTCATCTATAATTGCGCGTGTAGTTATACAATAATAAAAACCGAAGAATTCGCTGATTATGGAGAAGTATACGGACCCAATAATGCCACCGGTTACATCGGTTTCTTCGCGAACGGAGTAAGTCAACGTATAAAGCCTATAAGGGATAGGAAAACTGGGCCCAATTTGGAACAAAATTGAATTTTCAGATTGCCGATTTGGGATTGGACACTTTCACTCCGATGTATAACAATATCCCATACGTGGATTTTACAACAACAATGATATGTAAATTGCGATTTATGATTTAAAATGTAGGACTTTAACTCGGTACAAATAATTATTTATAATTATAGCTGATAGCTGGATTATGATTGGCGCAGATGTGCCCTTGCAGTGGAAGAGTAACACATTCTCGCCAATTCGCATATTCTCTAAACAGGTCACGGAACTATGTCTACTTGTCTATTAAGACACGTTCACACATAAATGGGAAACCGGTTCGAAGCTATTTCATAACCGTTCCAAAGTTAAGCGTGAACAAAACTGGATCAGACTTTAGGACTGTTCACGAGCCGAGCTGCGCGAGCTTTTTAAAAGCTCGGCTCGAAAATGATCGAGCCGAGCCGAGCTGGCTCGGTTAACATATATATGGTTAACAAAAATTGCTACTACCCAATGCAAGACTTGAGAACGACTAGAAATGTCATCCAATGTTTAGGACTGTAGTGGTTCAGTAAAACCCGCTCGGTAAAATACGCTCTGCTCAAGGTTAGAGACAATTTCCCACGCTTCATTTCGTGTAAAAATACAACGGAACGCTATTGGTGGAGAGACGAAAGACTAAAAGGAAATCACTATTTCAGTGACTAAGCTCGCGAGTCATAGTGGCTCGATGCCTATCGGCTCGACCTTAAAAAAGATCGCTCGTTAATTAATCGAGCCACTCGGCTTGCTCGTCACGAGCCCGAGCTGGCTCGAGCTTGTGAACAGTCCTCAAACTGATATACTCGAGAAAAAAATTAGGCCCTACAAAAGGCGGTTTCTTAAAGATTTAATTATTAAACTGGCCCCGCTAATATTTAAAGTGGACATTTGTCTAGGGCCACCGCCTTATTTCTCAGGCTGGAACCAAGACCGTTGAAATTGCTTCGAACTGGTAATGAAAGGGTTTCAAAACTAAATGAGAAAAACAGTTCTGAATCGATTCCCGTTTAAGTGCGTGTACGTAGCTTAAATCAATATTTACTTAACAATTTACTACAGTTGTGGACAGCGTATCTTGCGTGCACGGCATTCTTGTCTCTTTCCTGGATTTTCATCGACTATTTTATAAATCCGAATTCAATTTTGAATCTCGCGTATCGTTTTTACATGAAGGCGTACCATATGATTGTAATTAACTTGCAGCAATGTATGTTAATCATTATTTACAACACCAGGAATACATAGATTTATTCAAATAGGACTTGGGACTTTATGCTTGAAAGAAAGGGGAGGAGAGTTAGAAACCGTCACCCCTGACGTCATGCATTATACATTTGAACTTAGAAACCACGTGACATTAAAGTAACTTCCTCGACGTATTAGCGTCGAATCCAAATGTAAACAAATCATCATTGCTTGTACTGTTATAGACGGTTTTCCTCTATATGTGAATAGCCAAAGAAAGGCTAGGAAGGAGGAGTGGGCGGTTGATCAAAGTTCTAAGCCCTTCCCCTTTACCTTAAATCAGATATTAGTAAATATGGCCTCTGAATGATTCCAAGAAGAATCAGGGATAGCGGATGGATTTAATTTTAGAAGTAGAATGGAGAACAGAGTAATGTGGGCGCGCGTCAAAGTCCCGGAACCCTTTCCACGGGATACGGAGGGGTATGAAAGAAGAGGCGGGTCATAGCGACAGAGGTAAAAAAGGAATTACGTATTTTCCACCGTCCCCGTCAGCAACGTCATCAAAACGTAGTTTAAGTGAGTCAATAAGGGGCGCGTTCAGTAACACTCAACGGAGGCTCCGTTGAATGCGCATTCGCCACTGAAAGATTTTCCGAACTTCCGGTTTGACCTCACGATTATAAGCGAAGAGGCATCGAAGTCATCGGCTGTAAGAGCCGATGACTTCGATGAGCAACGCATTTGTGACGTAGCAGCAATGGAGGAAACTTATCTCCCTGAATGATTTCGAGAAGTTAATTTGACGGATAATTTCGGAACTATTTATAAAATCGGTGTAGCAGCGACTGAATACGAATGAATAATGTCTGTTAATTATTTTATGAAATTTTTTTCGATTATATCTATGAAGCTTAAAAAGTTATTGGGTTTTAAAACTTAAGCCTTGGCTAAGTTACTGGTCAGAGTTTTCTCTTATTTCGGCTAGCAGGCCCTCGCATATCCATTTCCATGAACAGTAAGCAGACGATACAACGTAAAGTTTGCAAAAAACCGTTCAGTAGCCTAATACGTCACATGACATCACGTTGATCAACGGAGCTCAACGCGTTTGGTCTCCGTTGAGCGTTACTGAACGCACCCAAGGTAATTCAAACATTTCGTTACGTGTTGGAGGGAGGGGCTCTATACTGGGCTATGAGTCGGACTGAAGTAAATACCGTTCTCCATTCCTACTTCTAAAATTGAATCTATCCCTGGTAGAATTTAAAGATCCATGTATTCCTGACAACACCAATATAAAATTCATCCATAAGCCTAACACACTCTCCGTAAGTGTCACTTTGGTCTCATCAAATGTGTACAATTAATTATCATTTCAGCATTAGAGGAGTCACCACGCACAGTCGGTTTACGCCTATTCATTCTTGTTTGCGTGTTACACTCTTTTTGGATGTCATCAGCCTTTTCAGGTGGAATTTTATCCGTTCTGACATTACCGCCGGAGCCAGTTTATTTGGAAACATTGAGTGACGTCCGAAAGCATTTTCCAAAATCACAAATATTCATTATTAAGGATTCTCCCGTTCCCGATGCTTTAAAAGTAAACTTTTCAAAACGTACCAAATTTTGTTTTCACCTTGAATTCACCGTTTTTGCTAGGTGTGGTTATGTAACCAGACCTAGCTTTGCGATGATGTTTTTAATGTACCCAACCGTGGGCCATCTCGAATATTACCTTAAAGAGTATTAAAATATGAATACTGTACTACCAGGGATAGATTCAATTTTAGAAGTAGGAATTCAGAACGGTTAGTATTTACTTCAGTTGAACTTATAGCCCAGTATAGAGCCCCTCCCTCCAACACGTACGAAAAGTTTAAGTTATCTTATTGGCTCAGTTAAACTGCGTTTTGATGACGTTACTGACGAGGACGGTGAAAAATACGTTATTCCTTTTTACTTCTGTCGCTATGACCCGCCTCTTCTTTCATACCCTCCGTCCCGTGGAAGGGGGTCCGGGACTTCGACGCGCGCCCAAATTACTCTGTTCTCCATTCCTACTTCAAAAATTAAATCTATCACTGATACTACATTAGTGCATACGAAACTAACACGCCCTCTCCACCCCAACCACACCAAGCTAATACTGAAATTTTATTTACGTGACTGGTCACTTTAATCTTTCTCGAAACTCGTAACTAAATTATGTAAACCATAATGATCTTTTCAGATGTCCGAAAGTGAAGTCCGACGTGCTATTTACGCCCAAGCAGAATCAACTGAAGGCGTAAATAAAATTATGGAATTTGACTTCATTGAAGCCATTCAAAACCTAAACAAAAGAAGAAATTTTCTGGTTTTCCCCGAACCTTTGATCTACTGCACTTTAGGATATTTAATGGAATGTCGTGGCCCGACTGATGAAAAAATTCGGGTCCTGAACGAAAAGGTTTACGAAATTTCAATCGCTTTTCCAATGAGAAAGTCACTTCCGGAAAAATACAAGAAAATCATCAAAAATGTGTAAGTATTTAGCCAAAGTTCTTTCGTACCACCGTTTTTACATTTTCAACATAGAAATCTTTAAGAAGCCCTAGGACCCATACTAATATCTGATTGAAGATAAGGGGAAGAGCTTAAAACTTTGTTAAACCGCAGTTTCCTCCTTCCTCGCTTTTCATTGGCTATAAAAGACAGCCGTCGACCCTATAGGGAACTAACAGTTCTGACCCTGAAACGTCACACCCTTCTATCTCTTACTCGAGTTTCATTCCCCCTAACGGTTGGAAACAGTATTCTACGCGCAAAAATGACAACCAGAGAGGGGCTGAGTGACGTCAGAATATCTCTTCCCCCTAGCCAGTTGTTAGCTCCCTATAGGTTTACTCGTTCAGAACACGCAAAGAGAACTTTATTACATAAGGGTTCGGCACTCATGGGTCGCTAGCTACGTCAATATAACGTGGTTTCAAAGATTAAATGCATTGTGCATGACGTCTGGGGTGGGGTTTCTACACCTCTTTCCCTTTGATTCAAGCAAAAATGCTCAAAATTGCCTGTTAAACATTCCAAGGACCAAGTAGAAGAAATCTATGAATCTGTAAAAACTTACTGAAATAACGCTACTACCCTTTTAAAAAATTTTAATACTATATCTATGTTATTTGTCAGGGCTTCGAGTCTATTTTCGACTGGAGTATTCCATAAGCCTCTTAACTTTGACATATGGGTCAACCGACGTTGCTTCCCGGCGGAACAAACGGACAACGAGAGCCCAATGTCCTTGGGTTTTCCCCAATTTACTTTCTCAATTTACGCCCTCTTCTGCGGACTTTCGGTGGCCAGCTTCGTGAAAGCAATTGAGATTGCGAGAGAATTGAACATCATAAGTTTTTAAATTATGATTCACCAGAAACGACATTATGATGATACTCCTAGTTATGGGAGGAGTTTGTATCACATCCCTTAACTACGTCACCATGGCCCAAGCCTCAATAGCTTACTATAGAGTACCAGCCCACAACCAGAGAGATTTAAGAAAAGCAATGGAAACTTAACGGAAAGGTTTAGCTCTAAAACTACGTGATCAGAAGTAACAGGCCAAATCGTGTTCTGGGTCCAAGGAAGATCAAGCGAGGGAAATTTGGTCGCTATAGAAGTGTCAATTCACGAAGAGTAGCGGGTCGAGTATCTAGTTTTATTCGCGTGTAAGAGGAGTGTAGCACATCATTTCAATACGTCAGAGGCAGAATTGTCGTCTGCTTCAGCACGATGCGTCAGAAAATTGCGCATTAACACATTGGCGCCGACGATGGGAGATTTTTGGCGGACACTTATAATGTAAGACCATACTGCCCTTGCTTGATCTTCCTTGCTGGAATGTCTGCTCTCCTCTCGTTGGAGGAGGAAGTTAACCCTTGTCACTTATTCGAGGCACGCCCGCTCGTTTGAGCTTCATTGTGTTTTGTAAGGCAGGAGCTTCCGCTCCTTTTCTTAATTCTCTCTGCCACAACACAAAGTTTCATATTAATTCCCATTCACCAAAAATTTTGAGGTTAACATGTAAAATGACATTGTAAATTATTACGAATAAAATTAAAAAGTTTTCCGCATTAAAAATTTTTAATTACGAATTATTAAATGCATAAGCCTTGGCTACTTTCTGTATTTTTAAACATCTGTTTTTCTTGGCATATTATTGTCGTAATAGCTATGACGAACAATAAAGGTTCATTTTAATATTTAACTTGAATGATAAATGAACCTAACGTGAACCAAACGATTCGAACAGATGTTTAATATACTACTAATGTTAAAAGTCATATACGATGAACGCCATCTGTCGATGTCCCACAGAAAATATTTTTCAAATCCTAAAGCAAATTTATCTTTAGTGGTTATTATCTAGTCTGAATTTAAGCCATGGAGAAAGTGATACAAATAATTTTCTGTTTACTATGTTTCGTGGGATGCGTTTACCAATTGCACGATTTCTTGAGATTGTTCTATAAACGAGAAACAACCGTGCAAATCTCAACGACATACCCGAAAAACATCAGTTTTCCCGCAATTACAATATGCTCAAATAACCGGTATGTTCCAGATTGTGAGAAGTTTAAATGTTAAATATTTTTGTGAATTTAGGATTGTCAAACAGAGATTTTGTGAATTAGCCAAGTATATGTGCTATCCTGAAGAAGAAGACAGAACGGTAACTAATAAATATCCTGTGATTAGTCCTCGCTTTAATTTTCATAAAATTATTATTTCTGTAACTCGATAGAAAATTAAACACTTTCAGTTCTAAGTCTGAGATTTTATTGTCCAATCAGGGATAAATTTAATTTTAGAAGTAAGAATGGAGAACAGAGTATGGTGGGACGAAGGGGTATGAAAGAAGAGGTGGGTCATAGGGACGGAAGGAATTACGTATTTTTCGCCGTCCCCGTCAGCAACGTCATCAAAACGTAGTTTAAGTGAGCCATTAAGATAATTTAAACTTTTCATTGCGTGTTGGAGGGACGGGCTCTATACTGGGCTATGAGTCGGACTGAAGTAAATACTAACCGTTCTCCATTCCTACTTCTAAAATTAAATCTATCCCTTATCCAATTTATTACTAGATAAGCGACATCCGTATATCAATTAAAATATTGCCTTTTTTCAGGCCGTGAATATTGCATTTTACCTCGACGATGCAAACAGTTCGGTGATACTACAAAATTCTCACAATTACCAAGCTTACGGGGAAAACGTTATGTTTAAAAATTGCACGGCCGAGCCAATTACAAGCCAGTCTAACTGCCAGTATGTCAAAATAATCTATTAAAGATTTAAGATTCATAAATCTTTCTGCTTTTAAACTTAGTTACGTTAGTTCATTTTCTGAACGTTACACAGCTTGTCGAACTTACAACTACAGAACTAATCCCCTAGAAGAACATTTCAACAAAAGCAAAGGTAATAAAAAGAGGTTGGTAATGATTTTATAAGTGAATTAAGGTTTTCTTTTTTGCGTTTCAGGTTTGACCATCGATTTGGGCTTTAATCCCGAAACCTTTACGGAACTCTTTGAAAACAACGCCGCGAAATACGCAATTCACAACAATTTACATATTCCAGACATCGTCGAAGACTACGTAGAAATTTTTCCAGACGAAGCTCATCTCGTTCGTTTACAAAAAGTTCGTTGCTTCGATTATTTTATGATTGCTATTTATGCTAATTAATTTGTACCTATAGGTTACAACGATTTCGTTGCCTTATCCTTTTCACACCAAGTGTCACGACTACACCTTGGAATGGAAAAAGAACAATTCACTACCAGTTAACCGAGAAGTAAGACAACAGTTATGAAGTTCATCTGAATTCTAAAGTAATAAAACTTATTTAAAATTTTTTTCTTCTTCAGAATTGCGTTCAGAAATGTATTCACGACAACGCTTTCCAACGTTGCAATAATTGTTTGCATTACATGCTTGTAATTCCCGAATGGAAATTCGATCAGAAATGTATAAATCCAAAAGGACGGTAAGTTTAAAAAGTAAAATCAGGGATTGATTTAATTTTAGAAGTAGGAATGGAGAACGGTTAGTATTCACTTCAGTCCAACTCATAGCCCCTCCCTCCAACACGTAACGAAAAGTTCCTTCCTACCTTTTTACCTAGAGCTGTCGCTATGATCCGCCTCTTCTTTCATACCCCTCCGTCCCGTGGAAGGGGGTCAAGGGACTTTGACACGCTCCCACATTACTCTGTTCTCCATTCCTACTTCTTAAATTAAATCTATCCCTGGTAAAATTTATGACGCGTTATTTTTCTTTTATTTTTTACTTTTGCGCACTTAACGGCTGCAAAAGTATCGCGTTGATTATTTTACTACTGGCTGGTTTAAAAATGTGGCACCTTTTAGTTTTCATTTCAACTATCATAAGATAAATTACGATCACTTAAAAACAATTAAGAAACGCAATTTTTGACAAAATTAATGTTTCGAAATTGAACGTATTATGTCTGATAATAATAAGTGATTTGAATACCGACAACATTTATAGTTTCTGCAAACGAGTTACATGGATGGAAGCTCTGTGTGATGAAGTACAAGCGTGTCAGGATTCGTGTCCCAGGGAATGCAAGTAAGATTAAAATAAGAACTGGTTTTGATACTCATGGTTAGGGCAAAAGTGATATCTAGTTTATTAGGGAGAAATACGCCACATTTCCAGCTTTATCTCCAGTCCAAACGTAGGTCCGGAGTTAATCCCCGCCACTAAATTACAACCAGCATCTCATTGGTTCTTGAAAACTGACATCAGCGCAACGCGAAAGACGAAAATTACGTATTTTCCGACTGAGGAGAGGCGAAATAGCCCGGCCTCCTTTTACGTACCCCCCTTGTATTTTGAAAGGGGGACTGGGACTATGGCGCGCGAATACTTAGGCATCTTATACCTTCTCCCTAATATACTAGATATCACTTCTTGGTTATTGCATAGGGATACGCAAAATTAAATAAAGTGTTTTTAACAATTTCGTTTGCTTTCACAAATGTTTAAGATAAATCATATAAAATTATTTGTTAAATATTTAAGAGAGGATACATATAAAACAAGAATTTCTACAAGACGAATGTGGACTCAAGATTACGTGATTTTGTAAGTATTTTTATACAGTGTAGTTTACCAATTTGAAGCCAATAGAAACTGAAATATAAGGGAGCTACGGAAATTGGTAGGGGGTGCATAATTTTTTTACTACGTTACTTACGATATACCTAACTGGCACAGATCGAATACGACTGAAAAAGAAAGCAAAATAATTCTGTCCTACACCCACAACGAACACACCACCTACGAATACAAACCCAAAATTGACGTGAGTTTTCCGTTTTACTATTTTACGAGAACTCAATGTGAAATGTCGATATTCTAAGGGAGCGGTAGCTCCCTTAGATAAGGCCTGATGACGGCTTTAATGTATAAGGAAGGTTTTTGGATTGGTTTTAACTTTTTTCGTATTAAGTTTATTGTTTCGAAATTATTCTACTGAACTAAAATCCGGGCCCTTAATATGTGGTAAAAATTTCAAGATGATCCACCTAATAGTTTATTTTATAAAGCATAAAGTTGCTAAGGGTGGTTTTCATTTCCATAAAATTAATCACAGATTTTGGCGAAAAACTAGAGAATCTCCATAGAAATAACATGGGAAATTTTCAAAACTTACCCATTTTGTAACTACCCTTACAAAAATAACTATACGTTTGATAGATTTGAAAACGGTCTTAAATGAAAGCCCCATTTTTAATGTGGGCGCCAATTTTTGTTTCATTAAGAAAAACAAAGTTTAAGTATTGTTTTTAATAGTTTTAAGTACCTGCTCCGAATTACGTGGTTTACCTTTAAACTGTGGAACTTAAGACTTTATTGCTTGGGTTAAGTAATAAAGAAAGTCATTCTAGGACTTACGTCGTTTTACTGCGGATAATCAAATTGGTAGGGCAATTAGCTAGCTTAATTGTCATTATAACTATTGCGCGTCCAACTAATTTAGTTGCGAAGTACAGATTAAACTTAATTAAACAAAATAAGCAATTAAAGATAATTACCAATTATAGGTAATTAAATTTTTACACGAGTCTAAACTATAACATCTGTTTGTGTACAAGTCTACGGAATCTGTTTAAGCGCAGACCTACAGAATATTTTTGTGCAAAGGAGTATAAAATCTCTTTGTGCAGAGGCCTATGCAATCATTTCGTGCACAGGCCTATGGAATATTGTTTTACACAGGCCTCTGGAATATTGTTTTACACAGGCCTATGGAATATTGTTTTACACAGGCCTATGGAATATTGTTTTACACAGGCCTATGGAATATTGTTTTACACAGGTCTACGGAATGTTTTTGTGCAAATCTGCATGGAATCCTTTTGAGTATAGGAGTATGGAATCTTCTGTGCACAGGTCTATGGAATTTTTTGTTCATGGGTCTATGGTATATTTATGTGCACAAGTTTGAAGAATCTTTATTTGCACAAGTTTGAAGAGTCTTTATGTGCACACAAGTCTGAAGAATCATTATGTGCACACACAAGTCTGAAGAATCTTTATGTGTCCAAGTGAAAAATCTTTATTTGCACAGGTCTACGACTTCTGTTTGCGCACAGGTCTACGACTTCTGTTTGTTCACAGGTCTACGACCTCTGTTTGTGCACAGGTCTACGACCTCTGTTTGTGCACAGGTCTATGGAATCTGATTTGCTCATTTCTATGACATCTCTTTTTGCGCAAGTCAATAACATTTGTTTATGCTCAAGTCTAAAACATCTGTTTGTACACAAGCCTAAAACATCTGTTTGTGCACAAGTCTAAAACATCTGTTTGTGCACAAGTCTAAAGCATCTGTTTGTGCACAAGTCTAAATCATCTGTTTGTCTATAACACCTGTTTGTGATCAATTCTATAACACCTGAATGTGATCAATTCTATAACACCTGCTTGTGATCAATTCTATAACACCTGCTTGTGAACAAGTCTATAACACCTGTGTGTGAACAAGTCTATAACATCTCTTTGTGCACAAGTCTATAACATCTGTTTATTCACAAGTCTATGACATCTGTTTGTGCACACGCGAGTGACTTCCGTCTGAGCAAAGGTCTGCGGAATATTTTTGAGCACGGGTCTACGTATTATTTTTGTGCAAATGGGTATGGAATATTTTTGAGCATAGGGGCATTGAAAATGTTTGTGCATAACTCTATGGAATCTGATGTGCACATGTCTATAACATCTCTTTTTGCGCGAGTCTGCGACATTTCTTTGTGCACAAGCCTGTGATTCTATTTGTGCACAAGTGTACGAAATATTTTTATGCATTGGTGTACGGAATATTTTTATGCACAGGTGTACGAACTGTTTTTGTTCACAGGTGTACGGAATATTTTTGTGCCTAGGTGTATGGAATATTATGGTGCAAATGGATTTGGAATATTTTTGTGCACAGGTGTACGGAATATTTTTGTGAAAATGGATACCGAATATTTTTTTGCACAGGTGTACGTGATAGTTTTGTGCACAGGTGAACGTGATATTTTTGTGCAAATGGGTAAGGAACATTTTTGAGCATAGGGATATGGAATGTTTTTGTGCAGAGGTCCATGGATTATTTTTGTGTACAGGTATATGGAATGTTTTTGTGCAGAAGTCCGTGGAATATTTTTGTGTACAGGTATATGACTCATGTTTGTGCACAAATCTATAGAATGTTTTGTACACCGGTCTAGGACATATGATTGTGCACAAGTCTATGGCATCAGCTTTTGCAAAAGTCTAAGGTATGTGTTTTTGCACCAATATTTGACATCTATTTTTGCACAAGTCTATGGTATCTGTGTGTACAGGTCTACAAAATATGTTTGTGCACAAGTCTGAAGAATCTTTATGTGCACAAGTCTACGGAATCTCTTGTGCAAATGGCGATGACATCTCTTTTTGAGGAAGTCTATGAAATCAGTTTTTTTACACAAGCATATGACATCTGTTTGTGCACGAGTCTATAACATCGGATTGTGCAAAACCGTGTGACTTCTGTTTGTGTACAAGTCTGTGGAATCTATTTGTGCACGAGTCTACGTAATATATTTGTGCGCAAATCTATGGAATCTGTTTATTCGCTAGTCTACGGCATCTGTGCACGGGTCTACGGAAAATGTTTGTGCAAATGGGTGTGGAATATTTTTGAGCATATAGGGGTATGGAATGTTTCTGAACAGGTCCAAGGCATGTTTTTGTGCACAGGTCCATAGAATATTTTTGTACACATGTCTATGTGACATGTTTATACAAAAGCCAATAGAATATTTTGTGCATAGGTCAATGGAATCTTTTTGTGCACAGCACAGTTTTATGAAATATTTTGTGCGCAGGTCTAGGGAATATTTCTGTGCAAATGGTTATGGAATAGTTTTGTGCTATGGGTATGAAATCTTTATGTACACAGGTCTATGGAATCTTTAGCGGGCAGGCCTAAGGAATCTTTATGTGCACAAGCATATATAATGTTTTGTGCACAGTTCCATGAAATATTTTGTGCACATCTCTATGAAATATTTTGTGCACATCTCCATGAAATCTTTTGTGCACAGGTCTATGGAAACTTGATGTGCACAAGTCTATAGAATGTTTTTGTGCACATGTCTATGACTTCTGTTTGTGCACAAAACTAAGGAATCTGGTTTGAACATGTCTATGACATCTGTTGTGCACAAGCCTGTGACTTCCACTTGTGTACAAGTCTACGCAATTTGTTTGTGCACATGGCTACGGAATCTGTGCACAGATCTCCGGAATCTGTTTGTACACAGGCCTACGGCATCTGTTTGTGCACAGGTTTACGGAATCTGTTTGTGCACAGGTTTACGGAATCTGTTTGTGCACAGGTTTACGGAATCTGTTTCTTTACAGGTCTACGGCATCTGTTTGTTCACAGGCCAACGGCATATGTTTTTTGAGCACAGGTCTAGGGAATCTTTTGTGCACAGTTTTATGGTATCTCTTTGGGCATAGTTTTATGGAATCTCTTTGGGCACAGTTTTATGGAATCTCTTTGGGAACAGGTCTATGGAATATTTTGTGCAAATGGGTATGAAATCTTTATGGAAACAGGTCTATGACTTCTGTTTGTAAACAAGTCTAAGACTTCTGTTTGTGCACTAGTCCGTGGAATCTGATGTGCACATATCCTTGACATCTCTTATTGCGCAAGTCTATGATGCATTTTTGTGCAAGTCTATGACATCTGTTAGTGCACAACCCTGTGACTTCCGTTTGTGTCCAAGTATCCGGAATCTGTTTGTGCAAATGTCTACGGTATCTGTTTGTGCACATGTCTACGGTATCTGTTTGTGCACAGTTCTACGGAATATTTTTGTGCACAGGTCTACGGAATATTTTTGTGCACAGGTCTACGGAATATTTTTGTGCACAAGCCTACTGAATCGGTTTGTGCAGAGGTCTAAGGAATCTGTCTTTGAAAAGGCCACTGCATCTGTTTGTGCACAGGTCTAAAGAACATTTTTCTGCAAATGGATACGGGATATTTTTGTGCAAATGGATATGCAGCATTTTGTGCACTGGTGTACGAGATATTCTTGAGCATATTTTTGAGCATAGGGGTATGGAATGTTTTTGTGCAGAGGTCCATGGAATCTTTTTGTGTACAGGTATATAACATCTCTTTTTGCACAAGTTTATGACATCTGTTTGTGCGTAAGTCTATGACATTTTGTGCGCAAGTCTATGACTTCAGTTTGTGCTCAATTCTAAGGGATCTGTTTGTGCACAATTCTAAGGGATCTGTTTGTGCACAATTCTAAGGGATCTGTTTGTGCACAAGTCTACGGGATCTGTTTGTACACAATTATATGATATGTGTTTTCACAAGTCTATGTTATCTACGAAATATGTTTGTGCACTCAGGGTGACCACAAATAACCTTGTAATAGTTATAGGAAAATAGGAAATTTACAATTGATTTACACGAAATTATAGGAGACTAGCTGTTACCCGCGGCATCGCTTGAGTGTAGTAAGAACTTCCATCAAGTATGGGTACATTTTACTGATTCGACTAATATTTTTGTAGCATCCTAGGAGCGAAGGCACTCGGCGTCGCCCATCAGCTCGTCGGGACATTTTTTATTACTTTACACGCAGACATTCTATAAAGAAAGGTTTTTAATATCTGGCCGCCATTTAAAATGATGGCAACAAATCGATCCCGAAAGACCATATAGCCCGTCTTTAGGTTAAAGGAATCCAGTGTACTAAATATTTGTGAAATCGGTTGAAACTCACGGACTTTCTTACAAAGAGAAGATTTGTTACATTTCTGGGCGCCATTTATGAAGATGGCGGCGGATTGGAAAAATCTTTCTTAGTACGCGCCTACTACTTACGAGTAACGTTCCTCCAAATTTTCAGCCTTCTGGGGCCAGCGGTTTGGGCTCGGCGATGATTATCAGTCAGTCAGTCAGGACTTTGATTTATATAGATATAGATGTATAATTAAAAAAACAGGAAAAGACAAGAGAACTACTCTTGAAAAAATAGCAAAATATAGGTTGCAAATGCTTTGAAAGTAATAAGACAAGATTTACAAAGGAGCTTTGGTTTAATTATAACCATAAGTTCGTAAGATATGTTACATAAATTTGTCACTGGAAACTGAGAGCTTGTCTCGAAGTGACGTAAATGAAACGTCATAGATTCTCGTAAAGCGACGCCTGATGAGGCCCTGTCAAAGGCTTAGTACAGACTGAATAGGAAGATGGAGTAGAAAATCGCGTGTAGTCAATTCTCGCGTCGTTCTCGAACTAGCTCTCATTAAGTCTCTAGCATTTCGAAATATAGGAAGTGTCATACTTATGGAACGTAATCTTAGAAACATATGCTATAACTTTAAAACATCACAGACTTCCCTGACAAATATTTTTAGAGGCTTCCATAGCTTTGGTGATATATAACAAAACCAAAAGTGAGAGCGCACAAAATATCTACAATTTCAAAAAATAGGAAAATATAGGAAAATTATCGAAATTATAGGAACTAATAGGAAGACATCCGAAAATAGGAAAATTATAAAATTTAGGAAATGTGGTCACCCAGCGCAGGTCTATAGAATATGTTTGTGCACAGGTGTATAGATTGTTTTTGTACACAGGTCTACGTAATAATTTTTTAGCCTGTACACAGGTCTACGTAATAATTTTTTAGCCTAAGTCTTCGGAATCTATTTGTATTATTGCATCCACTGTGCTTTGCACGTGAAAACGACGGGAAGGCAATTTGAGTTGGACTGGGCGTTGAAGCAATCAAGATTAACACTTCTATAATAGATGGTTAGGGCCTTGTTAGTTCAAACGTGGTAACTAATATACGCGCAACACCACAAGACTTAAATGGAGCGCCTGCTTTTCAGTATACGTTTTAAAATACTAGTTTCTAAACAGTTTTAATTCATATTAAGACTGAAGTGACAGATATTAATCAAAACTGTCTTTGTACACAAAGACGCGAAAAAGTAAGAGATAAGTGTAGAAAATTAATTGTTTGAAGTAACAGATATTAAAATTTTCATTTTTGAAGACGTGATTATAAAACATCAATTATCTGAAAAAATTTCTTATCTTAGATTTTTTCACAAAAATTTCAGAGAAACTACCTTGATACTACTGTTTATTTTCGAGAAACATTTGCTTCGAGGAAGTTCAAATACTCGGATACCTGAAAAATAGAGCTAGAAGTATTTATTTTTATGTTTCAAAATTGAAAATATTGCGAACCGAAAATTACATTCGCCCTTTGACTGTGATGTAGTTATTAGAGTCAAAAGGATCTGTAGCTTTGAGAGATATACAACACGTCAATTTTTGAAACCTCGAAAACTTTAAAATAAACGAACACGTTTTGTTAAGTTTTCATGCTTGTTTTATTTTGTCTGCTATCAACAATTTTCTGCCCATTTTATTCTCCTTATAGGCCCGAATACTCAAACTAACTCTAAATTTTAAAAAGAAAATAAAATGCATACGTTTTCTATTTTTAAAATGATGCATATGTTTAAGGATAAAATATTTTACTTAAGGAATTTTGGTGAAAAAAACTAAGATAAGAAATTTTTTCAAATAATTGATGTTTTATAATCACGTCTTCAAAAATGAAAATTTTAATATCTGTTACTTCAAACAATTAATTTTCTACACTTATCTCTTACTTTTTCGCGTCTTTGTGTACAAAGACAGTTTTGATTAATTTTACTAGGATATAGAGTTGTTCAGTTACGTCGGTGGATTCACGGGAGTTTGGCTTGGAGCCTCGTTATTTTCAAGTTTGATTTGGTTCAAAAAAATCGTTCTTTTGGCTTACGATCGCTACGGAAAACCCAAAAGAAAAATTGAAAAATTACGCCTTTCTACTGGCGATCAAAAGGATCTCGTAGAGATTTGATAAATTAAAAGTTTAAAGTGTTTGTCATGCTTTAACACCTTAAATGTGAAATTATCCCTTGATTTAAACTAGTTTTTCACTAATAACGGATTTTGATGTTAAGTGTATTTTAATGTGATGAAAGTTGGAATTTAGTCTAAACCAATCACAGTTAGCTTTGACAACGCTTTTTCTCGAATAAAGAAACTTTTAATCTATATGAATATAGTTCTTATGATAAATTGATGTTCATGCGCACTTTACACAACAGCTAAAAGCTCCCAGGAAAAAATATTGCTGATGAAATGAACTCAATGCCTATTGTAAGGGATAGATTTAATTTTAGAAGTAGGAATGGAGAACAGAGTAATGTGGGCGCGCGTCAAAGTCCCTTGACCCCCTTCCACGGGACGGAGGGAATGAAAGAAGAGGCGGGTCAAAGGGACAAAGGTAAAAGGAGTTTTTCTCCGTCCCCGTCAGCAACGTCATCCCTGCTATTGAACTACTATTGATTGTCATTAACCCTGGCCAAAGATAGGCAAATTTTACTAGTATCATAATATGAACTCTATAAATTTATCTACCACAGATGGTTATAAAGAAATAATATCTCAGAGCCATATATATTCCAAGTCAAATACTTCCATTAACGTCATCGAGCAAACATGCTTAAATATTTAAATACTATATTTTAAAGAACTCGACGTATAATTTTGATCCATTGATTTTCTGCCTAACGCGTTTTTGACAAATGTCGCGATTCCCAGGTAAGTAAGTTGTCATCATCGTTAAGTACTTTACAGTAATGACATTTAGGCGCAATACGGTCTGTAACTTAACCATATCACAAAATTTAGGATATTGGCGTTCGTAATGCGATAGTCAGTTTTAAATATGAACTTGGTCGTCAAAATCCTTTTGGCGCTTTCATGCCTTTTCGGATGTCTTTACCAACTGCGACAGTTTTTTATCCTGTACAATAAGTTCGAAACTAACGTTCAATTATCGACTGAATATCCCGTGAATATCAGCTTTCCCGCTGTTACAATTTGCGCTAATAATAGGTAACTAACTTAGGTTAGAATATCTCTCATTTGTGTGAAATATACTTTCAGTTAACTTTGCTTTTAAGGGTTATCAAGGATGTCTTTTGTCGTAAACCCAACAACGAATACTATTGTTCACCGAGTGGCAAAGGGAGCTTGGTAATTCACATTCATATAGGATGGACCTTTCCAAAAATAAAAACCGGAAGGAATTCTGGGAAAATGGTCCGATGGCTGTTTTGTGTGACTCATTCAATTCTTCCGCTAGCTCTAGAGCAGTTACGCTAATCAGGGATAGATTTAATTTTAGAAGTAGAAATGGATAACAGAGTAATGTGGGTGCGCGTCAAAGTTCCAGACCCCCTACCACGGGACGGGGGGTATGAAAGAAGAGGCGGGTCATAGCGACAGAGGTAAAAAGTAATTACGTATTTTCCCCGTTCCTGGCAGCACGTCATCAAAACGTAGTTTAAGTGAGCCAATGAGATAATTTCAACTTTTCGTAACGTGTTGGAGGGGGGGGGCTCTATACTAGGCTATGAGTCGGACTGAAGTAAATACTAACCGTTCTCCATTCCTACTTCTAAAATTAAATCTATCCCTGCGCTAATTTAATGGTCGTTTTAATTTTAAAAATATGATCTAACCATGAATTTATTATGTTAATGAATAAATTCATGACCTAACCTGATTAAGAAAATGAGCCTTTATTCCTTTAACAATTAATACGGATGGGTGTCAGATCATCTGAACCCCAACTAAAAACCTCACGCGCTCCCGATTAAAAGCTTAATGCGTGAGTGGCGGGACCATTTCAACAAGATGCCCCCGGCCATATTCACGTTTTTGGAAAGGTCTTGAATGCTAAAAGCACAGTAAGTTCTTTTAAAAATTTAAAATATGGTTAACACCTACGTAAGTACGTAGAAATAGGGTGCTTCATGTTGCGTACATTTTTTGCAAGACAGTATCTTAAACACTCTAATAAACGCTTTTATTTATGTAATCTCAGGATAGGCAAATCCTTCGGCACCTAGAAATATCCACTTATCAGACGATAGAAAAATCTTCGCACAGCTCGCGTCCTTACAGTTTCCATAACCTTTGTACCGAACGACCTTGGAGAGGAAACGTTATGTGCGAGTGAGTATTTTGCAAAATTAAATAAAATTTAACTTAAGTTCATTTTCATTTACAGATATGAGAACTCTTTCAACGGACCATACACTGCTTGCAAAACCTACAATTACAGAAATAACCCTCTCGAAGACCGTGTTAACAAAAGCAGATGTTAGTTAGTTTAAAAATTGGGGACACACCCATGGAGTGTTGGATAAGGTTTGGTTTGGGTTAGGTTTGAATTGGTTCAGGGGTGGTCAGGTTTCCGTCTTCAATATAATGTTTCAATTAGTGATGGCCGATATCGTAAATCAACCGATGTCGATATCGGCGCCGATATCGAAGTTTAACTCTTACCGATTACCGATTACCGATTTTAATTCACACAAAAAGATAAGTTCGAAGCGAGGAATCGGTAAATATTGTTAAATTAAGCTCGCACCGCGGTTAATCGGTAAAAGTTCGAACATATTTATTGGTAAAATGGCGATTTCGGCAACCGATACCGATCTCAGATCGGTTAGTGCCCATCACTAATTTCAACTTTCAGTTCAATTTCATTAAATTTTATCATATTTGGAACAGTGTTGCAAGTAGCGGTGCGTTTCTTTAACGAAACTTTCCTGGAACCTAACGAAAACAACGCCCTTAAATATAGGGTTCACAATACTTTACAAATACCATTTGTAAGTGAGGATTTTGAAGAATTATTTCCAGAAACAACTCACGATGTTCATCTTACAAAGGTACTTACGATAAAATCCACGAGCGTGAATTGTTAGATAACAACAAGAACTGATAGTTTATTAGGGAGAAGGTATAAATCCGCCACATTTCCAGCTTTATCTCCAGTCCAAACGTAGCTCCGGAGTTAATCCCCGCCTCTAAATTACAACCAGTATCTTATTGGTTTTTGAAAACTCACGACAGCGCGAGGCGAATGACGAAAATTACATATTTTCCGACTGAGGAGAAGCGAAATAGCCCGGCCTCCTTTTACGTCCCCGCTTGTATTTTGAAAGGGGGACTGGGACTATGGCGCGCGAACACTTAGGCATCTTATACTTTCTCCCTAATAAACTAGATATCTCTTCTTGATAACAACTCAACCTCCCTATATTCTCCACACTTTCTTGATAACAATCTGGTAACAAGTCTTTAAAAACATTTTTCTTAGGTGACCACGATTCTTTTACCAAAACCTTATCATACAAATTGTACAGACTACTCGATAATGTGGAAAAGTAACAAATCTTTACCAAGTTGTAGAGAGGCGAGTTATTATTTAAAAAAGAAAAAAGATGTTGGGAAGTTACTTTAATATCTATCTAATTTCGTTTTCTTCTAGAATTGCGTACAACAATGTCTCCATGATTATTTTATGGAAAAATGTGGTTGCCTGATTTACATGTTGGTTATTCCTAAAACAAAAAGTCACCTGAAGTGTTCTTCAAAGATGGGCGTAGGAGGTAAGACACTTATCATGGTATTTAGCTAAATCGGGGATAGATTTAATTTTAAAAGTAGGAATGGAGAACAGAGTAATCTGGGCGCGCGTCGAAGAGTGGGGTTTGAAATACGAGGCGGGTCATAGCGACAGAGGTTAAAAGGAATTATTTTTCGTCGTCCCTGTGAGCAACGTCATCAATGCGTAGTTTATGTGATCCAATAAAATAATTTAAACTTTTCGTTACGTGTTGGAGGGAGGGGCTCTTTACTGGGCTATAAGTCGGACTGAAGTAAATACTAAGCGTTCTCCATTCCTACTTCTAAAATTAAATCTATCCCTGGCTAAATACAGTGATTAAGTTGATTCTCTCATATTTGAAAATAATTAGGCCTGTGCTTGAAACCATGAGCAGTCTGGTAAATAAGAATATTACTTAAACTATTCCTTGGGATTAGTGACCCCCTAGTGGCCAAAATAATAAACTGGTCCTTAGAACTAGTCCCTCCTCAGTTTTCCCCATAGATTTGCAATTCGAGATCAGTAATACCCACTTCTTAAATTAAAAAACTGGTCCAAACAGTGAATAATCTGGGTTTGGACCAGAGGAAGTATCCTATTTCCCAGGCTGACGACCATGACTACTTGCTTTTAGAATGTTCGGCAGAAAAACCGGTTCCTTCTAGAAACATTTACGCTCAATGTCAAGACATCTGCCCACGTGACTGCAAGTAAAGTATCTCAGTTATTTTTACTACAAATTTAATATCTCAACAGATAGTAAATTGATCAAGTTTAAAGGTTATATTTCCCCCTGATCTACTTATTAATTTACTTACGCATGCCTTATTTAATTAGGGAAGAAACGTTTACCAAACATATTTTGAAAAAGAGATTTTGGAGAAATCAACATCGCGAAACGTAAGCATCGCGAAGGTAGTTCATCAAAATAACATTATACCTTAAAATACCGGCCTTTTTCTAAATATAAAAGAATAAAATATTAAAATAAAAAATAAATAAATCTCTTATTACAAAATAATTAACATTTAATTAGTCTTAAAAACAAGGACTACTGCTCCGTCATTGGTTTAGTGGGGGCTGCTAAATCGAACCACTTATCCCTACGCGATTGGTTGAATCCTACAGGCTGAGATAGGAAAGGGTGAGGTAGGTTTCTGGCTAGCAGACGTCAATAAACCATGGCGGCACAGAAGTCCTCGTTTTTAAGAATAATTAAATGCTAATTATTTCTGAGTAAGAGATCATTTATTTATTTTTGATATTTTTCCTTTTGAATTTAGAAAAAGGCCGTTCTTTTAAGGTATAATGTAATGTTACCTAAACTTTTCCTTTAAATACTATATATATAAATATATAATATATAAAACACTGAATATTAGTCGTGATTAAATAATGCCCCAAGAATAACTAATATTCGTTGCTTTCTCTTAGATATTATATTACAACATCTGACGCAATATTTTGATTTATATAGAGGCTTCTATGACGACATGGTCGCAAGAAGTTTGGTTGTTTTGACATATCCTAGGAACATACATACCATTTACGAATATATACCTAAAATTGACGTGAGTTCAAATTGGCATTTCCTCGCGAATTCCAGCGAGCACGTATAGAAGGAGACTCGGAGAGACCAAATTCTCCGTCAGCACCCTTCCCCCCCCCCTTTTTTCAAAACCGGCACCGATCAGTGGCTCGGTATCAGCAAATGCGCAATTGGCGTATCAGAGAGGGGAAAAAAAATCAGAGAAGTTTGTTTACGTCAGTGCGGATCACGTGACGCCTGGTTCTCTCGGTGCTTGAGAGAGAGATATCGGATGCGCCGTTATAGTTAGCTTCCCCCTTCCCTCTACGATCTCATTCTTAAGGCCCGTTTTCAATCAACTTTTTCCAAGCTTTTCGCTGTGGCTTTTTTGGGAACTTTTGACGGGCTTTCGAAGATAAAAAATCTTCAAAAAAATTAAAACGGAAAAGCTGAAACTCGTGTCGTTTTCAAACAAGCTTCAAATGAATAAAAAATTACAAGTGGGCGTGCTTTCATGTGTGTAGACGTCATTTTCTTTTCAAAACAAGTTGGGAAAACCAAAATATTACCTCTCCGAGTCGGGGAAAAGACTAGTATACGACACAATATCGAAATACTAGAGCAACATTTTTTCCCTTTGTTTTGTCTAACGAGGCTTAAGTCATTGAATAGTTCTCTCTACATTGTAAAATATATAATCATCCGCTAATCCTAGGTTTCAAATCATTATTTACAAAGAATATATAAGTTCTATGTTAAATTTTATTCTCCGATGCATACCACTAACCCCATAACGATTAGCCCTTTCACTGATCTAATGCTACCATGATGCTTTCTTCTATTATAAAATCTATATCTGATTATTTAAACGTGTATTTAACTTTCGGCTCACTCTGAACCGTTAATGTCCCTTCATTACAGACACGATAATCAAAACCCAAAGTTTACTCCACCTCAGGTCTCAATTATTTACTCTTTGGTTTACTAAGCCTATTGCAGATCAAGCTTGATTTACCCGACAGAATCCAGGCCTTAGCTTTCTTCTTGAAATAACTAAAACAAGGATTATTCTATATACAGATGTAGTATAGCTTAAGTAATATATAAACAGCCATTTCAAATAATAATATTAAAAAATATCCTTGGAATATCCAAATGAAACAGAGCTTTAAAGCTACAAAAGTACTAAATGCATCGTAATTACGAAAAGGATGTCCACATATTCACTTTATATTATGGAAAAAGTGAATATTAAGGTTCTGTAGGATTTCTTAACACATCAAAACAAAGCGAACTGCTAACTCGGCGCACTAGTGTGACAACGGACAGACACACACAGACAAAAAAATAGACTTATCCATAACTCTTTCCGTATTAATTTTGAATTGAGAAAAGAGATGATCTTAAATATAAAAATAAATATAATTAATATTTAATATTTTTTTCGTTAGTTATTCGCCTTATTGAACGTTACATCGTTTTAAAAAAGAACAATTAAACATTCTTGAGAGACTTGACTAATATTGGCGTTTGAAATGAAGCATACTCCGGTTGCTTCGCCTTACTAAAATAGGTAGTATATAAGGGTTTCGAATCGCAGCTATGGATAAGAACAGCGCAATTGCGTGAACCTTTGGTGGAAGCCCCACCTTAGGGAGGCCGGACGTTTCTCGTAACCCTGGCCGATCGCCGCGTATGTCTTAACCTTAACGATGATGATGGAGTAGAAGCCAGGTGTGCAGACTGGTGTCCATGTGGGATGGACAAAAACAATGACCAGTAGATGGTGGTGTGTAGAAACCAGTGTTTACAGACTGGTGTCCATGTGGGATGGACAAAGACTAGAAGATGGTGGGGATCTCATTAGAAGCCAGGTGTACAGACTGGTGTTCATGTGGGATGGACAAAGACCAGAAGATGGTGGTGATTAGAAGCCAGTGTGTACAGACTGGTGTAAATGTGGGATGTACAAAGACCACAAGAGGGTGGTGATTAGAAGCCAGTGTGTACAGACTGGTGTCCATGTGGGATGGACAAAGACCAGAGACTGGTGATGTTAGACAGGCAATGGAGTAATAGCCTGTAAGTGTAGTACAATTTCCGAAATTTCCGGAAATTGAGAACACGTTTGCTCCGATTTGCAAACTGCGAACGCGGTCACGTGGGTGTAACAACAGACAGACAGACACACAGACACGTCGAAATTAGAACCTCTCCGTGACATACGTCACTCGGAGAGGTAAAAAGTCCTAAACTTGTAGCAAAACTGAACGCGCCGAAACACTAGCTACCTTTAATGTAAATAAAAAATGCAGACGGTAGCTGTAACCATGGAGACTGTATGCTTTAATCTAATTGGTGAATCTAGATTGACGTCACTTCAAAACTGTTTGAGCGGCAAAAGCTTAAAGAAAATGAGAAGCAAATATCAATTTCATTTAGATATCTGCTTCTCGAAGGTTTAAAGCCTGAAAAGCCGAAAAGCTGAATTTGAAGCTTGTTTGAAAACACCAAGATTTTTGCTTCGGCTTTCCGCTGCTACTTTTGAAGCAAAAGCTTAATTTTTGTTCAAAAAATCTTGATTGAAAACGCGCCTTTATGCGTGTTCGCTGCGTATCCTTACCACATTGGCGTTAACAAACACGCTAGATCGCACTAGTGAAAACGTGACTTTACCTAAAACGAAGTCAATAAACGGGGATAAAATAGTGCTTGTTGTTTGACCTATTTCATTTCTTAAGACGGAACATTAATGGCGACGTGGACAAAAAAGACTTAAATTAAGATATACTTTCAAACAATACGGACCAAATTTGGCGCAGAACTGGTAGCTTTGAACCCTATCGAATATGCTTGCGTCCACGTATCTTCCGGAAGTTCCGTCTTAACCCTATACTGCGGACCCACTTTTGAAAAAGGATTTATTTATCAATCATTGCATTTTTTTTATTTTTCAGAGCATTCAATTGTTTTCCTGCATTGGTGGTTACGTGGGCGCATGGTTAGGAGTCTCGTTTTTGTCAGTTTATGAATTTTTAAAGACTGTCCTGCATTTTTACTATCACCGGTATAAGAGACTTAAATCAAAACCTAAGGGAAGCCCGTTGTTTGTGTTACGAAGGCAGAAACAAGACTATTAAAATGAATCAACAGGAATATATACAGCAAAAAGGATTCATTGAGAAACCACCATTTTCTGAACTATTCAGGCAGATAGACTAATCGTGATGCATTATGAATGATTTCTTTGACAATAATCTCTCTCGCTGGACGTTGAACCTTTCGCGCAGTGCGCACGCATCTAGGATCTCGCATTAACTAACAACCAATGAAACCACAGTTATAGGGGAGCCATGTTTTCGTGACACTCCTGTGACGTGGATTTTTTAATCAGTAGCAAACCTTGTTATCTGTTCGTGGCTTTCGGAAAGTTTAGGTTCGTTGTAGCAGATGACAAAGCCAACTCGAATATTGCGCTCACGTACGCAAGTTGTTCGTGCTATATGTAGGACGAAGCAGCACTTGAGTTGGCTATGCTACCACTAAATAGGCTCAGAGTAAGTGGCGACCTAGGGTAAGCCTGTTAGTTGTTCATGTTAGCGAATAAATTTACGAAACAACGCGTATAAACTTTTGAAACTCCACGCGCTTGAACAAAAAACTTTGTGTTTAATGTTACGAGTTTTGTGAATATATTAAATTATTAACTGTTTTACTTTAGACTTTTTGTAAACTTTTACACTTTTTAGTGAACTGTGGCAATTATGATGTCACGCGAAATGTGAACGCGTTAACGGGTTGATTGTGTGGGGGAAAAAAACGCGGTTTTCTGAAATCAATATAATTGTTGTTGCTTGCGTAGCACCTTGAAATACTCACAAAGGGCGGGTAGTTCTTGATCATTATATAACAATGCAAATAGTTTTAAGAAAGCTTACTTTAATGCTCTCGAAATGTTGTTGTGTGTAAACACTATACGAACCGAATGCGTTAAAATGTAAGTGTTAAAGAAAACTATTAAAAGGAAAATCGAATTTCTTCTTTCGCAATGACTTTATTCAGTATGGTTTGAAGTAAATTTCCTTCTCGAAACTTTGGTTATCTTTAGCTGGACTCAGTGTTATGGATAAGCCAATAATAATTAACAATTACCAATTGAAGCAGTAAGTGTATCTGGCGTATAAATTTAAAAACAGTCCATTTTTTAGATCAAGTTAAAATTACTAGAATGTTCATTTAATGTAACAGAAACTAAAACGAGGATAGAGTAATAAATTCAAAGACTCATTCAGACGTACCTTACACGAATAATTTTTAATCAGAACATTTTTGTTTCATTTCAGAATTCAAAGTCTAAATAAAACTGAAGTCCTATTGTTGTTGAATACCGTAAGTCAGGGCGTGGCCAACCTTCTTGGCTAAAGGGTCAAATTTGAAAATTGAAACTAAATAAGGAGCAAAACCACTCTTATATATATAAAGCAGGATTACACAAAGCGCGGGAAATTAGCTTCTCAAGTTATTGAGACCAGAGATAGATTTAATTTTAGAAGTAGGAATGGAGAACAGTTAGTATTTACTTCACCCACTCATAGCCCAGTATAGAGTCCCTCCCTTCAACACGTAAAGAAAATTTTAAATTATCTTATTGGCTAACTTGAACTTCGTTTTGATGACGTAGCTGATGGGGACGGCGAAAAATACGTAATTCCTTTTTACCTCTGTCACTATGACCCGCCTCTTCTTTCATACCCCTCCGTCTCGTGGAAGAGGGTCCGGGACTTTGACGCGCGCCCAGATTACTCTGTTCTCCATTCCTACTTCTAAAATTAAATCTACCCCTGTTGAGACTTAAAAGAGGGAAAAATTAAGGATATATATCAAAAGGAAAATGTAACCAAACCCATAGAATATATACTACTTACTAGCTGTTACCCGCGGCGTCGCTCGCGTGTAATAAGAACTTCCATCAAAATGATATAAAGAAAGGGTAGATTTTACTGATGACTAATATTTTTGTAGCACCCTATGGGAGCGAAGGCACTCGGCGTTGCCCGTCGGCACATTTTTTTATTACTTTTCACGCGGACATTATTCCATAAGGAAGGGTTTTTTAAGTTTTCGGCCGTCATTTAAAAGATGGCAACAAATTGAACCCGAAAGACCATTCAGCCCGTGTATAGGTTAAAGGAAACCAGTATACTAAGTATTTGCGAAATCGGTTGAAACGCGCGGACTTTGTTGCATAGAGAAGATTTTTTTTACATTTCTGGGCGCCATTTTTTAAGATGGTGGCGGATTGGAAAACGTTCCTGCTAGGGCAAGCGGTTTGGGCTGGGCGTTGATTATCAGTCAGTCAGTCAGGACTTTGATTTATAAAGCTATAGATAGGTAGCAGTTGGAGCACGTTCACGAAAGGAGAAGAAACAGGTTTTTTTTGGAAACAGCTTTAGCAATTTCTGAAACTTAAGCGCGGAGCGCAAAACATCGCGGGCTGCAATTAAAAAAGTTGGTGGGCCATATGCGGCTCGAGGGCCGCGTGTTGGCGATCCCTGTATAGGGTTTCATAAAAGGAGCTAGTCAAGCACTATTGCCATAGAATTAGCAGCCATATCTCTACTTAGAGATATGGCTGCTAATAAACTTACGTTACTACCTATATACCTAGGTACTTTACGGATTTGGTTCCAAGAATGATTTTGTTACTGGCGTGTGGCATTTCTTATACAATTTCTTGAAGCACCGGTTAGGAAGTACCTTGACCTTTTTCTTGCCGCTATGAATTTAACATTCACGTTATGTGTTTTCAGAAATATTGAGGTTTTTAGCATGACAGCTAGGGGGAGTACAACAAATTGTCGAAAAGTAAGGTTCAAAGAGTGTTGTCAACCTTTTACTTTATAAAAACAGGGATAGATTTAATTTTTGAAGTAGGAATGGAGAACAGAGTAATCTGGGTGCGCGTCAAAGTCCCGGACCCCCTTCCACGGGACGGAGGGGCATGAAAGAAGAGGGGGGTCATAGCGACAGAGGTAAAAAAGTAATTACGTATTTTCGCCGTCCCCGTCAGCAACGTCATCAACACTTATTTTAAGTCAGTCAATAAGATAATTTAAACTTTTCATTACGTTTTGGAGGGAGGGGCTCTATACTGGGCTATGAGTCGGACTGAAGTAAATACTAAGCGTTCTCCATTCCTACTTCTAAAATTAAATCTATCCCTGTGTCGTTCATATACTGAATTCCGCATAATATGACTAAGTTTACGTATTTAAACCAGATTTTGTGCTGTGATCTATCGCTTTTTTCGCTTCACGATCAAACTCAATTAAAAGTGGGCGAAACCCCGGTGATATTGTCATTCTTCGAAGTTCATCTGTTTACTGGAGAACCACCCATGAAACTCGTAACCTCTTTATCCTTTCTAAGCTTGGAGATACGGGTATTTTAACAAGTGCAAAATTATACCAAATCAAGTCTTCAATTGCATGTCTCATTTCAGCTCGTTACTTACCTTTTATTCGTCATAATTTTCTTGTCTTCGTTGAAATGCTTCGTTTCATTTTTTTCAAAAACATCATTTCAAGGATTGTTGAAACGACTGAAATTCAAGATCACAATTGAAAATCTGCATAATAATGTCCATCGACATCAGGAACTTCATCCATATTCAACTAAAACAACCAAGATTAATATCTACATTTGGCTTAACTACTTGTGGGAGACGTCAGTATTGCTGTTAAAACAAGGTATGGAGGTACAATTTTAACAGAAGATGATGTTGGCATTTGTATGATTAACTTATTAATAAATTGCAGTTGCAGTTAAAAGTGATCGTCCTAATAATTTTGCCTTTCGTATCGTGTGGTCATCTTGGTTGCTAGTAGTTCTGGTTATTACTGTCTTCGTTTCTAGTTATATGAATAGCGACTTTTCTATCAAATCATATGAAATATTAGAAACAGCTAGTGATATGCTTAAATATCCAAACATAACACCGGCTTTAGTTAAGCATTCACCAGAAACTAAGTTCTTTTGGACTAAAGTGAGTTTCACTTTTATAAAATCTAATAACCTATGAATAACGTTAAACATTTGTTTTTTCTTTCTAAAGGATGGAATTCCAGGAATTAGTAGCAAAGACTTTCAAGACTCCTTGTTCCACATAATGGTTAAAGTTGACCAGTACGACAAGAATCAAATTCTAGATGGACTACAACATCGAAAAATTGCTTTATTTACTCATGTCAGTGATTTGAAACAAAGCGTAAAAAATTTGTCAAGAAAGACAAAAATAACCTAGAAGTTAAAATTCGGAAATCAAACAACATTGTCCAAACGTTTCTGGAAGTAGTTAAGATACATCGCTTTGATAACGCCTCAAATACTAATGAAAATATACTTCAAGGGCAAGTTCATAAAGGCTTGAGTTCGTAACTGCAGCGTACAGAGAACATATATCTATTTGCAGGATCATGAGAGTTTTCGAAACCAAACCGTTCGACTACATGAACAGGGATCAAGGTTACATTTTGGATCGCATGTTATGGAAAACCCCGCCTGAAGAATTTCACAGTTTAAACGTCACTTCTATTAGTGGCGCTTTTCTCTTATACGTTTTCTGTTTGGCAATTGCTTTGATGAGTTTCATCCTCGAATTATTGCTATTTGTACTTTGCAACGCGAAAATTAACTTCTGGTTGCTGTAACCGAACATTGAACTGCTGATGACTGTTATATGACTGATATCTGCAGTTTTTAACCGTATTAGTTGGAATTGTACTTGGGGCTCGAGCATCTGGATAAAAATTTCATCGACTTTGGTCAGAAGTAAAATAAGGGACTAGGCCTAGAAGTATCGAGGTAACCAAATTCTTCACTTGGCGAAAGTGAATATTCTTGATAACACACCAACAGTTGGTCCCCTGGTAGCGGGTTCTGAATTATCCCTCCAAAACGCGGGACGCTCGCGGCGGTAGACGGCCGAACTATTTTCAAGCACCCGCGTCCGTGTTCCGTGGCATTAGGTTGAGAGGAAGGGGGTTGGAATTTTTTTGGAACTCGACCAATTTTTTCTCTCTAGTGTATGCGCGTTGGAAGCGGCTCAGACCACCTACTTAGGTAGTCTGAGGAAGCGGCATAAAATCCTCAAATTTGTTCACTAGTGCCAAGACCTATTACCAATGCAAGAGCACTTAACTTCTGGTCCCTTATATTACTTCTGCTTTGGTATATAGTTGCAAGTTTAAATTGTTCAGTATACATTTTACATTAACGTTGTTGCTTTGGGTCGGATTATGAACAATACCATATGGTTGCAACGCGGGTATAACTATCGATTAAATGATCCATTTTTATTTACGAGATAGGAAACGATCTTTCATAAGTTTGCCATTTCAATAGTCTGAGTGGAACCATTAAATATTTCGTTAACTTGAGTTATAAGTCTGAATGAATGAACCGCCGCTTATTACTTATCCCGTCTGCAGACAGTGTCCCATTTTCTTTCACTTACACAAATATTTAAAATCTTAGAAACCAAATAGAGAAAAGTTCAGGTAGATATTTCTTCATTCTCTATAATGAACTTTGCTGTCAAAACACGTCTCAGCCTGGCCATGTCCAAATCGTGAAAACATGTTACCCACAACAGGCTCTACGATTAAAACAAATAAAACACATAGTACTTCCTGTTCTAATGTCATTTCATGATAATAATGTAGCGTGTAATGATATATTCGAGGTTAATAATAAACCATCGTGTGTTTAATTTCGAAAACCTACATAATAATAATAATAATAATAATAATCTAAGCTTTGTCTATGAAGGGGTTTCCACACTAAGCCTGTGGCTTTTTTACAGTTGGGTCCCTTTACAATGCATAGAGGGATGGTGGCTAGCCCCTATGCCACAGCTAACCTACAGCGCCCTATACTAACTATTACCGTTAACCTCTGCAAGTTTTGATGGAAAGGAGAAACCGGGTTAGACCACGGAGGAAAACTCCTTTAAGGTAAAATTCCATGAAAGAGAAATAAGATTCAGAGCGTAGCACTTTATGTTGATAGAATTTGCACATGGAAACAATAATGCAACAGTCTTAGAAAGATTTTTAAATATTTACTGAAATTCTATGAAAAATACGACTCAAAAATTTACTTTTGACTTTTTGTAAACTTTTACACTTTTTTGTGCACTTTAGCAATTATGTCACGTGAAATGTGAACGCGTCAAGCTAGGTTCCCACATGACCGAAAACTTTAGTGCTGCGTCAAAAAATAGATTTTTACGCAGGCCTTCGACGGCAAGTTTTTGTTCAGTTCACACATACGACCGAATTCCGACAGAAAAGGGCGGTCGACCGGTAGTCACGTGGCACCAGTTGGAATTGGGACTCGAAGTCACAAGAATTTAAGCCTTGGCCTTGACTTTTTCTTCATGGTATTAAGGGAGCTTACCAAATGCGGGTCAGAGAGATTGAAACTCAAAAATGTGCAACATACAAACAAGGCAATAGCGATTCGCGATCAAATCTGATTAGAGAGTTCAAATTAGCAAAATAATTTTATGTTGGTCTCTGCGTAAAAAATAGAACACCAATTCTATCCGACCGAAAGCTGTTTCTGTCGCGTTCCGCGGTAGATGTTACTTAGGCAGTGTTTCCGTCGTGTTTTCGGTCAAATGGGAACTAAGCTTAAACGGGTTGATTGTGCGGAAAAAACATGTTTTTCTGAAATCAATATAATTGTTGTTTCGTGCGTAGAAAATGACTGTGTAAAAAATATGAAAAAAATTAGGGCACTGCTCTTACTACACAATCCTTTTATCATGTTGAAATACTCGCAAAGGGCGTGTAGTTCTTGATCATTATCGAAACCATACATATAGTCTTTCAAAGCTTACTTTAGTGCGAGGGGGTAGACGCTCTGCAGATCTCTGTGTACACCTGAGTTCAAAAGAGTTCAGCTTTGACAGTGCATTGAGTTCAAAGACTTCGGAACTCGCAGTTCAGCTTTGACAGTACATTGAGTTCAATACATATTGTACACCTGAGTTCTCAAGTGTCTACCCCTTCGCTTTAGTGCTCTTGAAATGTTGTGTGTCAACAGCATATGAACCGAATGCTTTAAAACTTAAGTGTTGAAGAAAACTATTGGATAGAAAATCGAATTACTTCTTTCGCACCTACATTCAGTTTTATCGGTTGGTTTCGAAACTTCGGTTATCTTTAGCTGGACTCAGTGTTATGGATAAGCCAAAAGTAATTTACAATTTCGATTTGGACGAGTAAGTGACGTTTAAATTTAAAATTAGTCCATTTTTGAGACCTCAAGTTAAATATACTATAATGTTCGTTTAATGTAACAGAAACTTAAACCTGGATATAGTATTACATTCGAAAACTCATTCAGACGTACCTTACACGAAGAATGTTTAATCAAAACATTTGTTTTTCATTTCAGAATTGAAAGTCTAAATAAAACTGAAGTTCTATTATTGTTGAATACTGTAAGTCAGTAATTTAGGCTAAAGGGCCAAATTCGAAAATTTAAACTATGTCGCCGGCTGAAAGCTTCAAATTTAAAATCAATAGCACAGAAATTAGGAACATAAACACACTTATGTTGAAAACTGATTGCGCAAAGCGCGGGAAAATGTGCTTCCCAAGTTATTGAAAAATTAGGGATATATGAAAACGATAAAGTAACCAAATCCAAAGAATATATACTAGCAAGTTCACAAGAGGAGACGGAAATGGTTTTTTTATGGAAACAGCTTTCGCCATTTCTGAGACCTAAGCGCGGACCGCAAAATATTTAATGATAGATTAAGTTCGTGGGCTGCAAAAAAATTTCGGCTATCCCTCCTATAATCTATCTATATCTTCTTCTACAACTTTATAAATCAAAATCCTGACTGACAGACTGACTGACTGATAATCAACGCCCAACCCAAACCACTTGCCCTGCTGAAAATTAGCAGGAACGTTACTCAGAAATAGTAGGCGCGTACTAAGAAAGATTTTTCCAATCCGCCGTCATCTTAATAAATGGCGCCCAGAAATGTAAAAAATCTTCTCTATGCAACAAAGTCCGCGCGTTTCAACCGATTTCAAAAATATTGAGAACACTGGTTTCCTTTAACCTATAGACGGGCTGAATGATCTTTTGGGTTCGATTTGTTGCCATCTTTTTAAATGGCGGCCAGATTTTGGAATAATATCCGCATAAAAAGTAACAAAATAACGGTCAACGCCGAGTGCCTTCGCTCCTTGGGTGCTACAAAAAATATTAGTCATCAGTAAGATGAGACTAGAAGTAAAGACCTCTAGCATTGGTACTAGTGAACAAATTTGAAGATTTTATGCCGCTTCCATCGCGCCTACACTAGAGAGAAAAAAATTGGTTGAGTTCCAAAAAAAGTTCCTAGCCGCTTCCACTCAACCTAAAACCGCGGAACACGGACGCGGGTGCTTGAATCTAGTTCGGCCGTTTACCGCCACGAGCATCTCACGTTTTGGAGGGAAAATTCAGAAATCGCTACCAGAGGGCCAACCGTTGGTGTGTTATCAAGAATATTCACTTTCGCCAAGTGAAGAATTTGGTTAGCTCAGTACTTCTAGTCCCTTATCTTACTTATGGTAATATCTACCCATTCTCTATATATTTTGATGGAAGAGTTTATTACACGCGAGCGACGCCGCGGGTAACAGCTATTTTTGTATAAAATGATTTAATAAGAAACATCATCCTAAATATCGTTCTAACAGTGTTAATTAACATAAATCATAAATTAATTTAATAATAATAAAGATCCAGGACAACTTTTCATCCCAAACCTTGTCGAATTATGGTTTATATTTTAAATCTATCTGTTGTGTAGCTAGTGTTATTCATCGGGAAATGGATAAAGTATTTTGATATTTTTACCAGGGATAGATTTAATTTTAAAAGTAGGAATGGAGAACGGTTGGTATTTACTTCAGTCCGACTCATAGCGCAGTATAGAGTCCCTCCCTTCATCAGGTAAAGAAAATTTTTAAATTATCTTAAAGGCTCACTTAAACTACGTTTTGATGACGTTGCTGACGGGGACGGCGAAAAATACGCAATTCGTTTTTACCTCTGTCGCTATGACCCGCCTCTTCTTTCATACCCCCCTCCGTCCCTCGGAAGGGGGTCCGGGACTTTGACGCGCGCCCACATTACTCTATTCTCCATTCCTACTTCTAAAATTAAATCTGTCTCTGATTTAAAGCAAGGAGCTTGGGACGTAAAAATTATCCTTCTTTCTGGTATATCAAGGTTAACTAGTTTCAAAGGTAGGCGCGAGGGAGGGGCGAAGTATATGATTCTATTCCACTATTCACCTATGCTCGCAGCATAAATTATTCTAATTGGAAGCCAATTTTTTTCCCGTCCCTTGGAAGGGGGTCCGGGACTTTGACGCGCACCCACATTACTTCCAAAATTAAATCTCTCCCTGTTTTTACTTAGGAACTTTACGGATTTAATACCGAAAATGATTTTGCTACTGGCGTGTGGCACTTCTTATACAGGTTTTTGAAACAAAGGTTAGAAAATTCGACTCTTTTTCACTCTCGCGATGATTTAACATTCAAGTGTTTTCAGAAATTTTGAGGTTCTCAGCGCGAGATTTGACCAGATAGCAGAGAGCGCTTGTCGCAAAGTAAGGTTAAAATGTCTATACGACACTTCGACGGCTATAAAATTATAACATGTCTTATGAACAAGTTTTTGTGCTGTGATCTATCGATTTTTTCACTTAACGATCACGATCAATTATATGATGGTGAAACTCCTGTGATATTGTCATTCTTCGAAGTTCATCTGTTTACTGGAGAACCACCCATGAAACTCGTAACATCTTTATCCTTTCTAAGCTTGGAGATACGGGTATTTTAACTTCTGCAAAATTTTACCAAATTGAGTCTTCAATTGCGTGTTTCATTTCAGCTCGTTGCTTACCTTTTATTCGTCATAATTTCCATGTCTTCGTTGAAATGCTTAGTTTCGTTGGTTTCAAAAGCAACATTTCAAGGATTGTTTAAACGACTGAAATTCAAGTTCACAAATGAAAATCTGCATAATAATGTCCATCAACATCAGGAACTTAATCCATATTCAATTAAAACAACCAAGATTAATATCTACATTTGGCTTAACTACTTGTGGGAGACGTCAGTATTGCTGTTAAAACAAGGTATGGAGCTACAATTTTAACAGAAAATGAAGTTTGCCTTTGTATGATTAACTTATTAATGAATTGCAGTGGCAGTTCAAAGTGATCGACCCAATAACTTCGCCTTTCGTATCGTGTGGTCATCTTGGTTGCTAGCAGTTCTGGTTATTACTGTCTTTGTTTCTAGTTACATGAAGAGCGACTTCTCGGTCAAATCATATGAAATATTAGAAACAGCTAGTGATCTTTTGAAATATCCAAACATAACACCGGCTTTAGTTAAGCATTCACCAGAAACTAAGTTCTTTTGGACGAAAGTGAGTTCCACTTTCGTCAAATTAATTAACTATAAGATTACGGAAACCGTTTGATTTTATTTCAAAAGGATGGAATCCCAGGAATTAGCAAGGATGATTTTGAAGAATTCTTGTACGACAATATGGTGGAAGTTGACCAGTACGAAAAGAATCAAATTCTAGATGGATTACAAGATTGCAAAATAATTTTATTTACGCACGTCAGTGATTTGAAACAAAGCGTCGATAGCTTTGTCAAAGAAGACAAAAATAACATTGAAGTTAAAATTCGGAAATCAACCAACATTGTCCAAACGTTTCTGGAAGTAGTTGAGATACATCGCTTTGATAATGACTCAAATACTACGGAAAATATACTTCAAGGGTAATTTCATAAAGGCTTGAGTTCGTAACTGCAGCGTACAGAGAATAGATTTCTATTTGCAGAATCATGAGAGTTTTCGAAACCAAACCGTTCGACTACATGAACAGGGATCAAGGTTACATCTTGGATCGCATGTTATGGAAAACCCCACCTGAAGAATTTCACAGTTTAAACGTCACTTCAATTAGTGGCGCTTTTCTCTTATATGTTTACTGTTTGGCAATTGCTTTGATGAGTTTCATACTCGAATTATTGCTATTTGTACTTTGCAACGCGAAAATTAACTTCTGGTTGCTGTAACCGAACAACTGTTATTAAAATGATGACCGATATCTGCATTTTTAACCGTATGAGATGGGAATTGTACTTGGGGCTCGAACATCTGGATAAAATTTCTTTCTATTTAAAAATTTCATCGACTTTGCAAGTTTAAAATGTTCAGTATACTTTTTACATTAACGTTGTTGCTTTGGGTTGGATTATGAACAATACCATATGGTCGTAATGCAGGTATAACTATTGATTAAATGATCCATTTTTATTTTCGAGATAGGAAACAATCTTTTATAAGTTTGCCATTTCCACAGTCTGAGTGGAACCATTAAATATTTCGTTAATTTGAGTTATAAGTCTGAATGCTTATTACTTATCTCGTCTGCAGACAGTGTCCCATTTTCTTTCACTTACACAAATATTTACAATCTTAGAAACCAAATAGAGAAAAGTTCAGGTAGTTATTTCTAAATTCTCTATAATGTGCTTTGCTGTCAAAACACGTCTCAGCCAGGCCATGTCCAAATGGTGAAAACATGTTACCCACAACAGACTTAACGATTAAAACAAATAAAACACATTGTACTTTCTGTTCTAATGTTATTTCATGATAATAATGTAGCGTGCAATGATATATTCGAGGTTAATAATAAACCATTGCGCGTTTAATTTCGAAAACCTACAGAAGGTACAATTCCATGAAAAAGAAATAAGGTTCAGAGCGTAGTACTTTAATTAGCACCCTTACGTCAATAGAGTGTGGATGTGGAAACAAAGCCGCATTCAATAATGCATCGGTCTTAGAAAAGTTCGGTATAAATATTTACTGAAATGCTATGAAAAATACGGTTCAAAAATTTATAAAGAAATATTCTAAAACGTCAATGTACGTTTTCCAGTTCTTAAATTCGTGAAGGATTTTGTAAAATCTGGAGAAAAATACCGGTAACATTTTCATTGTCCATGTTAGGAGTCAACAAAATTCGGTAAGAAATTTTCAAAATATTTAAATTGTATTTGAATCCTATATTTTCTTCATTTTGCGTTTTTAAGTTTCAATCGGTTTTCACACTTCTCAGACAAAAACAATTGATCGTTTAACTAATCAATTATGGATAATCCAGTTTTGAGCTACTACAATCATTACCAGTAGGTTTTTTTTCTTTTCGTCTCTAATTTCAAATTTATTTTCTCGTTTTGATTCATTTAAGTTCTCATTTTATTTCAGATTTAAAAATATAAATAAAACAGTAGTCGTATTATTATTGAACAATGTAAGTGCGTGTCACTTTTGTAACCCTTCATTTAATGTATTACATGATCTTTATTATCATGGCCCAAGTATTAATTAATTAATAACATTTTCCTGTTATTGAATTTTCGTACTTATCAAGTGTTCAACAAAAACAAATAAACAGCTTTTGTTGAATTTGGCCACGTTATATATGCATAAACTTTGAATGATTTTTCCTTAAAGAGATACCCCAGGATAGAATTTTTCCTTTTAATCGAAAGACAACATAAAATAGTGAATATATCAATTAGAACCATGTTTCTAAATGCAATATTAAAAAAGATACAAGCAAATTGCAAATAAGTTTCCGCATTGGCGCGTAATGGACACTGCGCGTTACGTTTTCCTACGAAGCACTGGAAAGTACCCCTTTTGGACGCCTAGTACCATCTGACGTATTCGTGCAATAAAGGGTTCTTCGCAGTGCTTCGCGGAGATGCCTATTGTATTGTATTGTTGAAAGGGGTGACGTGTCACCACGTCAAGCACCGACACCGATTAGCGTAGAGAACTAGTGAGGTTCCGTAAAATGCATGTCGAAATGCTCAAGCCTCATATCCGCAAGGCAGTCGCAGTTACAGAGGATGTGGGAGGAGGTTTCCACTGCCTCTTTGCAGAACCTGCAAAGAGGGTCATCAACAATGCCCAATAAATGCAGGTGTCTATTTAGCCGGCAGTGTCCAGTGAGGAAACTGGTAACCAGCCTAATTTTACTTTTGGTGAAGGCAAGCAGTTCCTTTGCCCTAGTAATGGAAGGACCCGGGACAAACTCTTTGGCTTGTCTCTGTCCATCCATGTCGAGCCGGAGCTGCAGTTTAAGCACAGACATCTGACAGTGAATCCTGTGGCGAATGATACCACGGGGATAGGAACTGCAGGCTTAGGTCCAAAGAACTGCGCCTCAGCCCACCCCCTTTTGGCATACATGTCAGCCCTCTCGTTGCACGTAGTGTCCATTACGGAAACATTTTTGCTCTTATCTACTTTCATACTGTAGATAAGAAAGATCGTTCCAATTGATAAATTCATTTTTTAAACGCTCTTTCGATTATAAGAGAAAATATTCTAGTCCTGAATATCCCTTGAGTAATCCTGATATTCATGATTTTGCTTAGGAACTTCACGGATTTGGTACCAAGAATGATTTTGTTACTGGCGTGTGGCATTTCTTGCACAATTTCTTGAAACACCGGTTAGAAAGTACCTTGGCCCTTTTCTTTGCCACTATTTAACATTCACGTTATGTGTTTTCAGAAATATTGAGGTTCTTAGCATGACAGCTAAGGGGACTAATAAAACTTGTCGCAAAGTAAGGTTCAAAGAGTGTTGTCACCCTTTACTTTATAAAAACTTCTTAGTTGCCAAGGGTGTCTTTCTTATACTGAATTCCGCATAATATGACATATTTTACGTTTTTAAACCAGATTTTATGCTGTGATCTATCGGTTTTTTCACTTCACGATCAAACTCAATTAAAAGAGGGCGAAACTCCAGTGATATTGTCATTCTTCGAAGTTCATCTGTTTACCGGTGAACCACCCATGAAACTAGTAACATCTTTATCCTTTCTAAGTTTCGAAATACGGGTACATTAATTGTTGCAGAGTTTCCTCAAATCAAGTCATTGAGAGAGTTTATTTTCAGCTCGTTGGTTACATCGTATTGGTAATAGTTTTCGTGTCATCGTTAAAATGCTTCGTTACATGGTTTACAATAAGAAAATTTCAAGAATTTTTGGAAAGATTAAAAACAAAATTTTTAAGTAGTCAGAGTCGTAGGAGAAAAACGAAGCGAAGATTCAAACTTCATCGAAACGCTTTACAGAAAGAACAAAATATAGATTCGATTAAAAGGAGGGAGATTAACCTTTATACTTGGTTTAATTGTGTATGGCAGACATTGGGACTGCTGCTCAAACAAAGTAAGGGTTATTGTAGATTTAATGGATCTCAATTCAGGCCAAACGCAAAAAGGCGTCCAATACCGCTTAATTACCATGTAACGCAAATAGAAAAAAAAACATCGATAATGCTACAGCTACACTTCAGTCCTCAACCTGTTTAATGTAATGCTGTTTGCCGGCGTACTGAGTGGCAGTTCAAAGTGATCGACCCAATATTTTCGCCTTTCGTATCGTGTGGTCATCTTGGTTATTAGTAGTTTTGGTTATTACCGTCTTTGTTTCCAGTTACATGAAGAGCGACTTTTCGGTCAAATCATATGACGTATTAGAAACGGCTAGTGATCTTTTGAAATATCCAAACATAACACCGGCTTTAGTTAGATATTCCCCAGAAACTAAGTTCTTTTGGACTAAAGTGAGTTTCGCTTTCACCAAATTAATAATCTGGGTGCACGGCAGTGCACACGCCAAGTTGTCGTGCACTACCAGTAATCCTTTACCCGAAACATTTCAGCCTCATTTTGACCCCCTCTTAACTCGGTACTGGGGAATAGTACACCACTCATATTTGCACCTCAAGGGCACAGTGTTAATCCTAGGAAGTCCTCCAACTTCCAGCTTTCTAACTCATTTGGTTTCTGTGATAATCCTATGTGAAAATGACACATTATGAGACTGACTGACTGACTGACTGACTGACTGACACATCATCAAAACCTCTAGGGCATTTCCGGTGGTGCTAGAATGATGAAATTTGGCATACTTGTACCACTAAGCATACAAGCAAAGGGAAAAGTCCCAAAAGCGGGAGTTTCCCCCCTTTTAGCCCCTGAAATGGGGGTTTAAAATTAGAGTCATCATCTAAACCTCTAGGCCATTTCCGGTGGTGCTAGAATGATGAAATTTGGCATACTTGTACCACTAAGCATACAAGCAAAGGGAAAAGTCCCAAAAGCTGGAGTTTCCCCCTTTTAGCCCCTGAAATGGGGATTTAAAATTAGAGTCATCATCTAAACCTCTAGGCCATTTCCGGTGGTGCTAGAATGATGAAATTTGGCATACTTGTACCACTAAGCATACAAGCAAAGGGAAAAGTCCCAAAAGCGGGAGTTTCCCCCTTTTAGCCCCTGAAATGGGGGTTTAAAATTAGAGTCATCATCTAAACCTCTAGGGCATTTCCGGTGGTGCTAGAATGATGAAATTTGGCATACTTGTACCACTAAGCATACAAGCAAAGGGAAAAGTCCCAAAAGCGGGAGTTTCCCCCTTTTAGCCCCTGAAATGGGGGTTTAAAATTAGAGTCATCATCTAAACCTCTAGGGCACTTCCGGTGTTGCGGGAATGATAAAATTTGGCATACAAGTAGGACTTAGCATACAAAGAAAGGGAAAAGTCCCAAAAGCGGGAGTTTTCCCCTTTTAGCCCCTGAAATGGGGGTTTAGAATTAAAGTCATCATCTAAACCTCTAGGGCACTTCCGGTGTTGCGGGAATGATAAAATTTGGCATACAAGTAGGACTTAGCATACAAAGAAAGGAAAAAGTCCCAAAAGCGGGAATTTTCCCCTGTTAGCCCCTGAAATGGGGGTTTTATAATTTATATCCCCTCGTAATAGGACATAATAATTTAATTTTTTCGTCTTTTAATATTAATATTTTTTACTAATATGATTCTTTCGTATTATTGCAAAATTTATGTTTTTTACATAATGTTTTAGTAATTAAATTTTTTACTCATTTCCTTTTCATTTCGTCTGAAATGGTTCTAAGCGTGTTTTGATTCATTTAGTTTTTCTTAAATCTATTCTGTTGATTAAAAGTGTTACTTGCCACAATATTGTGTTCTTCGAATAGAAATACGGTTAACAATTATCACAGCCTGAGAAAAAAAAAGAAAGTTGAATGCAAAAAAGTTGAAAAAGGCAAAGCCAAGTAAAACTCTTGGAAAGAACAAATAAAAATCTAAAAGTACAAATGTTTATTTCACTTCATAATCCTACATGCACGTACAAAAAGGAGTGAAAGCTCACCAAAAACATCTCTGTAAAAATAAGCCAAGTTGTTTGGCCGTAAAAAGAAATGAGATCTAAAATACGGCCAAGTTATTATCTCCAGGTGAACCAACATTTTATTCGACTTAAAACTTCTCAAGAATGTTTTTCTGACTTGGCCATTAGCATTCCAAACTTGCATCCTTCTTCTTTGCACCCGTGAAGGTTAATAACGGAAATTACAAGTTTAACCACAAAGGCTTATCAAGAATATTTAACCAATTTGATTTAATATTTTAATTTCGATCCATATCTGGAATTAAACGAATCCTTGATATGCAAATGGCCAAGTCAGAAAAACATTCTTGAGAAGTTTTAAGTCGAATAAAATGTTGGTTCACCTGGAGATAATAACTTGGCCGTATTTTAGATCTCACTTCTTTTTACGGCCAAACAACTTGGCATATTTTTACAGAGATGTTTTTGGTGAGATCTATGAATTACGGTAAATGTTTGTTTTTTCTTTCTAAAGGATGGAATTCCAGGAATTAGCATCAAAGACTTTCAAGATTCCTTGTTCCACAAAATGGTTAAAGTTGACCAGTACGAAAAGAATCAAATTCTAGATGGACTACAATATCGAAAAATTGCTTTATTTACGCATGTCAGTGATTTGAAACAAAGCGTCAATAAATTTGTCAAGAAAGACAAAAATAACATTAAAGTTAAAATTCGGAAATCAACAAAGAGTGTTGAAACGTTCCTGGAAGTAGTTAAGATACATCGCTTTGATAACGCCTCAAATACTACTGAAAATATACTTCAAGGGTAAGTTCGTAAAGGCATTAATTTCGTAATTGCAGCGTAAAGAGAATTTAGAGATCTATTTGCAGGATCATGAGAGTTTTCGAAACCAAACCGTTCGACTTCATGAACAGGGATCAAGGTTACATCTTGGATCGCATGATATGGAAAACCCCGCCTGAAGAATTTCACAGTTTAAACGTCACTTCAATTAGTGGCGCTTTTCTCTTATACGTTTTCTGTTTGTTAATTGCTTTGATGAGTTTCATCCTCGAATTATTGCTATTTGTGCTTTACAACGCGAAAATTAACTTCTGGTTGCTGTGACCAAACAACCGATATTAAAATGATGGCCGATAGCTGCATTTTTTAACTGTACTACTTGGATCGGAGTTGGGAATTGTACTTGGGGCTCGAACATCTGGATACAACTTCTTCGACTTTGGTTTATAGTTTCATGTCTAAAATGTTCAGTATACATTTTATATTAACGTTGTTGCTTTGGGTCGGATTATGAACGATAACATATGGTTGGGAACAATGTTTTATAAGTTTGGCATTTCAACTGTCTGAGTGGATCCATTAAATATTTCGTTACTTTGAGTTATCAGTCTAAATGAACATTTGTGTAGTACTTATCCCGTCTACAGACAGTGTCCCATTTTACTTCACATACATAAATATTTGAAATATTAAAAGAAAAATAGAGAAAAGTTTTGATAGTTATTTTAAATTCGTTTGTAAAGCACTTTGTTTTCAAAACACGTCTCAGTCAAGCCATATCAAATTGGTGAAAGCATGTTACACATAAACGACTTAAGTATATTAAAAGAAATAAAGCACATAATATTTACGGTTCTAATGTTTAATAATAATAATTATATAATAGCGTGCAATAATATATTAGAGGTTAAAAATAAACCATTGCGTGTTTAATTTCGAAAACCTACAGAAGGTAAAATACCTTGAAAGTGAAATAAGAAACACAGCGTCGCACTTTAATATACACCCTTAAGTCGATACAATTTGTCAATTTGGGCGTGGAAACAAAGCCGCATTCAATAATGCAATGGCCTTAGAAAATTTCGTTAAAAAGATTGTTTAAATATTTACCGAAATGCTATGAAAAATGCGGTTCAAAAATTTATAAAGCAAAATTCTCAAACGTCAATATTATAGGGTCTCCAGTTCTTAAATTCACCGAGGATTTTGTAAAACTTGGAGAAAAATACCGGTAGCATTTTCATTGTCGATGCTAGGAGTCAACAAAATTCGGTAAGAAATTTTTGAAATATTTTAAAATATTTTAAATTGTATTTGAACCCTATCTTTCTTCATTTTGCGTTTTTAAGTTTCAATCGGTTTCTTCACTTCTCAGACAAAAAACAATTGATCGTTTAACTAATCTATTATGGATAAACCAGTTTTGAGCTATTACAATCATGACCAGTAGGTTTCTCTAATTTCAAATATATTTTCACGTTTTGATTCATTTAAGTTCTAATTTAATTTATGATTTGAAAATATAAATAAAACAGTAATCGTATTATTATTGAATAATGTAAGTGCGTGTCACTTTTGTAACCCTTCAATTAATGTATTACATCATCTTAATTGTCATGACCCAAGTTTTAATTAGTAAAATTTTCCTGTTATTAATTAAATTTACGTATTTATCAAGTGTTCAAGCTTTGGTTGAATTTGGCAACGTTATTTATGCATGGATGGTTTTGCCTTCAAGAGATACCCCCGGATAGAATATTTCATTTCAATCAAAAGAGAATATAAAATAATGAATATATCAAGTGAAACGATGTTTCTGAATACAATATTAAACAAGATGGCCCAAGGGCTGGGCCTTGATAGTAATTTTACACGGCTCACGTGACCCAAGGCAGGCGTATTCGGTGTTGGGATTTTACGGTTTACCGTTCTAGCTACCTCTCTCGTCTAGCTCTTTTCATTGACGTCATACGTGGGCGCCAAAGAATACGCGAGCTGTCTTATATGAGATATAAAGTTTGTATGTCCGGAAAAAGGAGAACGACGTTAAAGGCCTTTATATACGTGTAAATACGAAGGTCTTTTTGCATTCAAAATTGCTATATTTAATAATGTTCACCGTTATTTAGGATAATTATAATGTACCTATAATAGACCTACATTTAAAATGAAAAGACCTAGTATTTTGTATCAAATTTTATTTCAAGTAGTAACTTTTTTCATTTTCATTTTATCATCGTCATCTTTGAAAGGTGATGGCAATAATTCATTCTTATAATAGTTCGTAGATTTGTTAAACCTCACATTAAATTAAAAGTTCATGACGTAAATAATATTTACCTTTCAGAAAGAATTAGTCTGAAAGCCACTAAAGGCGAAGCGCAACGCGCCGTTACCGCCTAAGATTTGAATTTATAACGGATAATCGATCTCGCCCTAAACCGTGAAAGTTAGGTAGGGGTGAAGAAGAAAGGGGTATACAATTTTCAAAGTAGAGAGACGTTTTCTCTCTGGACGCAGCCACCGCAGATACTTGTTTCTAGCCCACGTATGACGTCATAGTAAGGGAAAAAATTACTAGAGCCCCCTACTACAAAAAGGAGAATCTCCCGCTTACCACCCCTGAAGGATGCTCCGACCTAATAATGCGAAGCGGTATACAGACCTTGCACGTGACCCCCCGTATAGTTGATTTCCAATAAATCGTACAACTAAAAACATTTCTGAAACACAATCGTGTATCCCTTTAATTTCTAATAACGTCACATTTCAAATAATATTAATGAAACTAAATTGTGCACCCCACTAAAGTATAATTTTTAAAAACCATACGAATCAAATAATGTATTTAAACAAAATCCTGGATCCCCTAAACCAGAAATCACTATGACCGTAAAGCGTCCCCTCTATTTTACGAAACCTAACCTAACCATCCAGCATAATCTCTGATGTATCACGCGCACAAAGTGCAGTAGTGCACGAAAATTATCATCTTGTTTCCCTTCACTCAAAAAAGCCCGCGAGATTTAAACTACCTTTCTTTCCTCTCTCCGAGCGGGATGCCCCCTCTCCCTCTTCCCCCTCTCACTAATATACCAGGCAGGCAGTTCTCTCTCTACGCGGAGCTTCGTATCGCCACCGCGTACGCTAGCGATCTCTCTCTCTCATCGTAAGTGTACGTTTCGCGGACGCGACCGGTTTCCCTCTCTTATCGTAAGCGTTCGTTTCGCGGACGCGTCCGGCACAGGGACAGGGGTTTTGGTGCCGTTTCTTAAATTTTAAACGGAAAAATTCCGTGTAAAATTAAAAAGATACGAACAAATAAGTTTCCGTATTGGCACACTACGCGTTACGTTTTACCACGAAGCACTGGAAAGTATCCCTATTTAACGCCTAGTACACAGATAGAAACATTGTTCCAATTGTTAAATTCATGTTTTAAACGCTCTTTCGATTATAAGATAAAATATTCTAGCCATGAGTATCCCTTTGAGTAATCCTTATATTCATAATTTTGCTTAGGAACTTCACGGATTTGGTACCAAGAATGATTTTGTTACTGGCTTGTGGCACTTCTTATACAAATTCTTAAAACACCGGTTAAAAATTTCCTTGACACTTTTTTTGCCCATTTTAATTTAACATTCGCGTTATGTGTTTTCAGAAATATAAAGGTTTTTAGCATGAGAGCCAAGTGGCATTCAACAGCTTGTCTCGAAGTAAGGTTCAAAGGGCGTTGTCACCCTTTACTTTATGAAAACCGGGATGGATTTATTTTTTGAAGTAGGAATGGAGAACAGAGTAATCTGGGCGCGCGTCAAGTCCCGGACCCTCTTCCACGGGACGGAGGGGCATGAAAGAAGAGGGGGGTCATAGCGACAGAGGTAAAAAGGATTTACGCATTTTTCGCCGTCCCCGTCAGCAACGTCATCAAAACGTAGTTAAAGTCAGCCAATAAGATAATTTAAACTTTTCGTTACGTGTTGGAGGGAGGGGCTCTATACTGGGCTATGAGTCTGACTGAAGTAAATACTAACCGTTCTCCATTCCTACTTCTAAAATTAAATCTATCCCTGATTAAAACTTCTTAGTTGCCAAGGGTGTCGTTCTTATACTGATTTCCGCATAATATGACTAAGTTTACGTTTTTAAACCAGATTTTATGCTGTGATCTATCGGTTTTTTCACTTCACGATCAAACTCAATTAAAAGAGGGCGAAACTCCAGTGATATTGTCATTCTTCGAAGTTCATCTGTTTACCGGTGAACCACCCATGAAACTCGTAGCATCTTTATCCTTTCTAAGTTTCGAAATACGGGTACATTAATTGTTGCAGAGTTTTCTCAAATCAAGTCATTGAGCGAGTTTATTTTTAGCTCGTTGGTTACATCGTATTGGTAATAGTTTTTGTGTCATCGTTAAAATGCTTCGTTTCATGGTTTACAATAAGAAAATTTCAAGAATTTTTGGAAAGATTAAAAACAAAATTTTTAAGTAGTCAGAGTCGTAGGAGAAAAACGAAGCGAAGATTCAAACTTCATCGAAACGCTTTACAGAAAGAACAAAATATAGATTCGATTAAAAGGAGGGAGCTTAAACTTTATACTTGGTTTAATTGTGTATGGCAGACATTGGGACTGCTGCTCAAGCAAAGTAAGGGTTATTATAGATTTAATGGATCTCAAAAGGCCTTCAATGCCGCTCAATTACCAAGTAACGCAAATAGAAAAACATCGATAATGCTCTACTTTAGTCCTCAACCTGGTTTATGTAATGCTGTTTGCCGGCGAAGCAACATTTTGAAAACAACAGTGTTTTTTAGTTGGTGAATCACAAGTTGCCCAAGTTTTCCTAACTGCACGCTTCCTGTTTTTTCTGTTTGCCTTTGCTTCAAATTAGATAGGAACTGAGTGATAATCTTCAGTTGACTTGTATTTAATGAATTGCAGTGGCAGTTCAAAGTGATCGACCCAATAACTTTGCATTTCGTATCGTGTGGTCATCTTGGTTGCTAGCAGTATTGGTTATTACTGTCTTCGTTTCCAGTTACATGAAGAGCGACTTCTCGGTCAAATCATATGAAATATTAGAAACGGCTAGTGATCTTTTGAAGTATCCAAACATAACACCGGCTTTAGTTAGGTATTCCCCAGAAACTAAGTTCCTTTGGACGAAAGTGAGTTTCGCTTTCACCAAATTAATAATCTATGAATTACAATAAATGTTTGTTTTTTCTTTCTAAAGGATGGAATTCCAGGAATTAGCATCAAAGACTTTCAAGATTCCTTGTTCCACAAAATGGTTAAAGTTGACCAGTACGAAAAGAATCAAATTCTAGATGGACTACAATATCGAAAAATTGCTTTATTTACGCATGTCAGTGATTTGAAACAAAGCGTCAATAAATTTGTCAAGAAAGACAAAAATAGCATTAAAGTTAAAATTCGGAAATCAATAAAGAGTGTTGAAACGTTCTTGGAAGTAGTTAAGATACATCGCTTTGATAACGCCTCAAATACTACTGAAAATATACTTCAAGGGTAAGTTCGTAAAGGCATTAATTTCGTAATTGAAGCGTACAGAGAATTTAGAGATCTATTTTCAGGATCATGAGAGTTTTCGAAACCAAACCGTTCGACTACATGAACAGGGATCAAGGTTACATTTTGGATCGCATGTTATGGAGAACTCCGCCTGAAGAATTTCACAGTTTAAACGTCACTTCAATTAGTGGCGCTTTTCTCTTATACGTTTTCTGTTTGTTAATTGCTTTGATGAGTTTCATCCTCGAATTATTGCTATTTGTGCTTTGCAACGCGAAAATTAACTTCTGGTTGCTGTGACCAAACAACCGATATTAAAATGATGGCCGATAGCTTTATTTTTTAACTGTACTACTTGCATCGGAGTTGGGAATTGTACTTGGGGCTCGAACATCTGGATACAACTTCTATTTAAAAATTTCTTCGACTTTGGTTTATATGTTCATGTTTAAAATGTTCAGTATACATTTTATATTAGCGTTGTTGCTTTGGGTCGGATTATGAACAATAACATATGGTTGCAATGCAGGTATAATTATAAATAAGATTGGGAACAATCTTTTATAAGTTTGACATTTCAACAGTCTGAGTGGATCCATTAAATATTTCTTTACTTTGAGTTATCAGTCTAAATGAACCTTTGTGTAGTACTTATTCCGTGTACAGACAGTGTCCGATTTTATTTCACATACATAAATATTAAAGGTATTAAAAATAAAATTGAGGAAACTTTAGATCGTTATTTTTAATTCATTTGTAAAGCGCTTTGCTGTCAAAACACGTCTCAGTCAGGCTATATCCAAATGGTGAAAGCATGTTACCCATAAAAGACTTAAGAATCAAAAGAAATTAAACGCACAATATTTACGGTTCTAATGTTTTATAATAATAATATAATAGCGTGCAATAATATATTCGAGGTTAATAATAAACCATTGCGTGTTTAATTTCGAAAACCTAAGGGAGGTAAAATTCCTATGAAAGTGAAATAAGATACACAGCGTCGCACTTTAATATAACCATTACATCGATAGAATTTGGTCGTGGAAACAAAGCCGCATTCAATAATGCATCGGTCTTAGAAAAGTTCGGTAAAAAGATTGTTTAAATATTTACTCAAATTTCATGTAAAATAAGGTTCAAAAATTTATGAAGTAAAATTCTAAAACGTCAATATTGTACGGTCTCCAGTTCTTAAATTCGCCGAGGATTTTGTAAAACTTTGAGAAGATTTTTAGAATTGTCGCTCTCGATGTTAGAAGTAAACAAAATTTGGTAAGAAATATTTTTGAATATTTTAAATTGTATTTGAACCTCGATTTTACTTCATTTTGCCTTTTTTCAGTTTCATTCGGTTTTCTAATTTCGCAGACAAAGACAATTGGTCGTTTATCTAACATATTATGGATAATCCAATTTTGAGCACCTACTACAATTATGACCAGTAGGTTTTTTTTTTTTTTTTGTCTCTAATTTCAAATATATTTTGTAGTTTTGAGTCATTTAAGTTTTAATTTCAGATTTAAAAATATAAATAAAACAGTAGTCTTATTATTATTGAACAATGTAAGTGTGTGTCACTTTTGTAACCCTTCATTTAATGTATTACATCATCTTAATTGTCATGGCCCAAGTTTTAATTAATAACATTTTCCTGTTATAAATTAAATTTACTTATTTATCAAATGTTCAACAAAAACTCTTGGATGGTTTTGCCTTCAAGAAATACCCCCGGATAGAATTTTTCCGTTTAATCGAAAGAGAATATAAAATAGTGAATATTTCAATTGGAACCATATGTTTATAAATACAATATTAAAAAAGATACGAGCAACAAGTCCTATTATTGTTGAATACTGTAAGTCAGTAATTTAGGCTGAAGGGCCAAATTCGAAAATTTAATCTATGTCGCCGGCTGAAAGTTTAAAATTTAAAATCAACAGCGCAGAAATTAGGATCATAAACACACTTATATTTAAAAATGATTGCGCAAAGAGAGGGAAAATGTGCTTCCCAAGTTATTGAGATTAAAAGAGGGAAAATTAGGGATATATAAAAACGATAAAGTAACCAAATCCAAAGAATTTATACTACTTATAGGCTAGCAGGTGAGTAGCAAGTTCACAAGAGGAGACGGAACAGGTTTTTTATGGAAAGAGCTTTAGCCATTTCTGAGACCTAAGCGCGGACCGCAAAATATTTAATGATAGATTAGGTTCGTGGGCTGCAAATAAAAAATCGGCCGTCCCTCCTATAATCTATCTATATCTTCTATATCTATATAAATCAGGCGCCCAGAAATGTAAAAAATCCTGTCTATGCAACAAGTCCGTGTGTTTCAACCGATTTCACATATATTTAGTACACTGGTTTCCTTAAACCTATAGATGGGCTGAATGATCTTTTGGGTTCGATTTTTTACCATCTTTTCAAATGGCGGCCAGAAATTTAAAAACACTTCTTTATGGAATAATGCCTGCGTGAAAAGTAATAAAAAATGTCCCGACGGGCTGACGGGCAACAACGAGTGCCTTCGCTCCTAGGGTGCTACAAAAATATTAGTCATCAGTAAAATCTACCCGTTCTTTGTAACATTTTGATGGAAGTTCTTATTGCACGCGAGCGACGCCGCGGGTAACAGTTAGTTTTGTATAAATTGATTTAATAAGAAACATCATACTAAATATCGTTGTCACTGTGTTAATTAACATACATCATAAATTAATTTAATAATAATAAACATCCAGGGCAATTTTTCATCCCAAACCTTGTTGAATCATGGTTTATATTTTAAATCTGTCTGTTGTGTAGCTAGTGTTATTCATGGAGAAATGGATAAATTATTGTGATATTTTCACCTAGGAGCTTTACGGATTTGATACCGAAAATGATTTTGCTACTGCCGTGTGGCACTTCTTATACAGGTTTTTGAAACAAAGGTTAGAAAATTCGACTCTTTTTCACTCTCGCGATGATTTAACATTCAAGTGTTTTCAGAAATTTTGAGGTTCTCAGCACGAAATCTAACGAGATAGCAGAGAGCACTTGTCGCAAAGTAAGGTTAAAATCTATTTAAGACACTTCGACGGCTATAAAATTATAACATGTTTTATAAACAAGTTTTTGTGCTGTGATCTATCGATTTTTTCACTTAACTATCACGATCAATTATATAATGGAGCAACTCCTGTGATATTGAAATTCTTCGCAGTTCATTTGTTTACTGGAGAACCACCCATGAAACTCGTAACCTCTTTATCCTTTCTAAGCTTGGAGATACGGGTATTTTAACAAGTGCAAAATTATACCAAATCAAGTCTTCAATTGCGTGTTTCATTTCAGCTCGTTGCTTACCTTTTATTCGTCATAATTTTCATGTCTTCGTTGAAATGCTTAGTTTCGTTGGTTTCAAAAGCAACATTTCAAGGATTGTTTAAACGACTGAAATGCAAGATCACAAATGAAAATCTGCATAATAATGTCCATCAACATCAGGAACTTAATCCATGTTCAATTAAAACAACCAAGATTAATATCTTCATTTGGCTTAACTACTTGTGGGAGACGTCAGTATTGCTGTTAAAACAAGGTATGGAGGTACAATTTTAACAGAAGATGAAGTTGACATTTGTATGATTAACTTATTAATGAATTGCAGTGGCAGTTCAAAGTGATCGACCCAATAACTTCGCCTTTCGTATCGTGTGGTCATCTTGGTTGCTAGTAGTTCTGGTTATTACCGTCTTCGTTTCCAGTTACATGAAGAGCGACTTCTCGGTCAAAACATATGACATATTAGAAACAGCCAGTGATCTTTTGAAATATCCAAACATAACACCGGCTTTAGTGAAGTATTCACCAGAAACTGAGTTCTTTTGGACGAAAGTGAGTTACGCTTTCATCAAATTAATAATTAGCTATAAATTACGATAAACGTTTGTTTTTTCTTTCTAAAGGATGGAATTCCAGGAATTAGCAGCAAAGACTTTCAAGACTCCTTGTTCCACAAAATCGTTAACGTTGACCAGTACGAAAAGAACCAAATTCTAGATGGACTACAACATCGAAAAATTGCTTTATTTACGCATGTCAGTGATTTGAAACAAAGCGTCAACAAATTTGTCAAGGAGGACAAAAACAACATTAAAATTAAAATTCGAAAATCAACCAGCATTGTCCAAACGTTCCTGGAAGTAGTTAAGATACATCGCTTTGATAATGACTCAAATACTACGGAAAATTTACTTCAAGGGTAATTTCATAAAGGCTTGAGTTCGTAAATGCAGCGTAAAGAGAATTTAGAGATCTATTTGCAGGACCATGAGAGTTTTCGAAACCAAACCGTTCGATTACATGAACAGGGATCAAGGTTACATCTTGGATCGCATGTTATGGAAAACCCCGCCTGAAGAATTTCACAATTTAAACGTCGCTTCAATTAGTGGCGCTTTTCTCTTATACGTTTTCTGTTTGTCAATTGTTTTGATGAGTTTCATCCTCGAAATACTGCTATTTGTACTATTCAACGCGAAAATTAACTTCTGGTTGCTGTAACCAAACAAACGTTAATAAAATGATGACCGATAGTCGCAATCTATGTACAGAATATAAACATTTAAACGGCTTTTTAATTGGATCGGAGTTGTACTTTACATCTCGATACAACCTCTTTCTATTTAAAAATTGCATTGAAATTAACATTTTCTTAAGTATATTTTTCTTTTAAGACTCGTTTCTAAATTTTGAAATTTCGCTTGTACTACAAATTAAATGTCACGTACAATCGTGATTGACTTTGCTTAGTTGCAAACTTACGATGTTCGCTTTTGATTTTAAGTTAATGTTGGTATGATACTAATTATTAAAAAAAAAACCAGTTGAGGAGATAGAATAAACTATTGAATATTTATACTTTGATCATATTGCTCTTTACCAGGGCGTGCTGTAAGCTATTAAATACTAGACATAAATCTATCTCATCTATCTTTATCTGTCTATATCTATATAAATCAAAGTCCTGACTGACTGCCTGACTGATTGACTGACTGACAGACTGACTGATAATCAACGTGCAGCCCAAACCGCTTGCCCGAGAAGGCTGAAAATTTGCAGGAACGTTACTCGTAAGTAGTAGGGGCGTACTAAGAAAGATTTTTCCAATCCACCGCCATCTTAATAAATGGCGCCCAGAAATGTAAAAATCTTCTTTATGCAACAAAGTCCGCGCGTTTCAACCGATTTCTCAAGTATTTTGTACCTAGAGACGGGCTGAATGGTCTTTTGGGTTCGATTTCTTGCCATCTTTTTAAATGGCGGCCAAAATTTTAAGAAGCCTTCTTTATGGAACAATGTCCGTATGAAAAGTAATAAAAAATGTCCCGACGGGCAACGCCGAGTGCCTTCGCTCCTAGGGTGCCACAAAAATATTGGTCATCAGTAAAATCTACCCATTCTTTATATCATTTTGATTTAGGTTCTTATTACACGCGAGCGACGCCGCGGGTAACAGCTAGTGTTAACATATGAATTGTTTCAACCAAGTATGCGAGGATGGTACCAGAGGCTAAAGCTTAAATCCGTTAATGTATACGATAAAATTTTAGCATAAATGGATTTTAAGAATCTCGCACGTTATCAAAAACCATATCTTCAAGTGACATTTTAAACCGAGCAATCGCGGTTACTTTCATTTGAAATGATATATTCGATCTTTTTATCTTCAATTCACGTCGTTTATAAGTTGAAATAACATTTTTCACTAAAAGTTCCAACGAAAATACAATTGTTGATATTGTAAGACAAATGATGATAATTAAAGCGTACGAAGTTGCCATGTGTGCCGAGATATCTTCCGATTTATCCAATGTGTTTTTATTTTCAGTAATGCATCTGTCTTTTAACATCCAATATTCTTTTCTAATGGCATCGTCGATTATCCCGGATGCGAAAAAATACCGTATCCTTAAAAGATACGAAACCAATAACATTGTGATATGTCACGTGGTGAAGATTTAATTCTGGCGAGTGAGAGAGACTCTCAGACTACGCATCACCAGGGATAGATTTAACTTTAGAAGTAGGAATGGAGAACAGAGTAATGTGGGCGAGCGTCAAAGTCCCGGACCCCCATCTCCGGGACGGGGGGGGTATAAAAGAAGAGGCGGATCATAGCGACAGAGGTAAAAAGGAACTATGTATTTTTCGCCGTCCCCGTCAGCAACGTCATCAAAACGCAGTTTAAGTGAGCCAATAAGATAATTTAAACTTTTCGTTACGTGTTGGACTATACTGGGCTATGAGTCGGAGTGAAGTAAATACTAATAACGCGTTCTCCATTCCTACTTCTGAAATTAAATCTATCCCTGGTATCACTAATTGAAAATGGACCTTATTTTTGTCGATAGAAAAAAAAATGCGTACAGAGGAAAAGAAATTGTAAATAGTATATCCATGGATATGTAAAAATACCACGTATTATGGATTCCCATATTTTACCTTCCACTAGACATTTCGCTTATATCCAGCAGTGGCCAGCTTTTTCGCCTAGTTGGGAAAACATAATACCTATAGTATTTATACGTATCTAGGGTATATCAAGGTCATCAAGCACTGTTTAAAGCTGGGTGCAAGTTGGGGACATATAATTTAGGAAATGGAATTTTTTCTAGTACTTCAAGGTCTATTTCAAAACATTACTTAATTTCAAAGTTTAACAGTAGACACACGGAAGGGGAAGTAAAGACGTATTTTCCTAAGCTCACTGCGTTTGTTAATTTAGTTGCAACAAAATTATTTTGTTGCTGGTCAGTTTCAGAATAGAAAAATGGTAAAATCATTCAAGGTTATTTTGGAATTGATTTCCAACTAACTAAGGATAGAGTAGAACGTGTTGTTGACTTCGTGTAGCAAAAGAAAAGCAATCAAACATGCTCTTACATAACCGATGTCTTTGGTATGTGCACTGAACGACCCTGTGTAACTTCGACAAAAAAAGTGAAAACTTAAGGTTTACGGCTCATCTATTAACGTACATTGTGTTAATTGATTCCAGTGTATTTTTATCAATCGTGTCTTTGTTGGTCCAGAGAGCATTTCCACGAGAGTGAATACTCGGAGGGCTTCGATAATAAATTGGACCGTATTCGTTTTCTAAAACATCTTTGCAAAAAATATTTTTGAAATCTTGCTGATCATCATGCCAGTGTAAAAATACTAAACGACCATTTGTAAGCCCTGATGTCAAAAAATCGTATGTGGTTGAACCATACCAGAGTTTTCGATTTCTCAGTTTCACGCCATTACTACCAGGTATATTCTAATTAAACATTAATATAATGTTAATTAATGTTAATATATCAATTTCGTTCTCATATACATTGTGTTCCTGAAGGGTAGTTTTGTACAGTGGAAAATTTATGGGAAATAAATTTTGAGTCAAAAATGTAACTTCTATGACCGACTTTGCCACAAACAAAGTTGTGACAGGGATAGATTTAATTTTAGAAGTAGGAATGGTGAACAGAGTAATGTGGGCGCGCTTCAAAGTCCCGGACCCCCTTCCCCTGAACGGAGGGGTATGAAAGAAGAGACGGGTCATAGCGACAGAGGTAAAAAGGAATTGTGTATTTTTCGCCAGGGGCTCTATCCTGGCGCTATAAGTCGGACTGAAGTAAATACTAACCGTTCTCCATTCCTACCTCTAAAATTAAATCTGTACCTGGAATTACCCTTATTTGGAACACGCTATATTTTAAGTGTTCATTACTTCTAAAAAATCAGCAATTCCTGGCGAATCACCTTCATTTATTATCCGAAGGTCTTTAAAATCAAGAATATCAGTTAAATGATCGATGTAATGTCGCGATTTGTTGACAAGGTTCAGCAGAATAACTGAATTTAAAATATTGTGAAACAATATCATTGAAATCCACCATACAGAGAGCGATATTCTAGTTGGTCTTCCCACTTCACCGTTATAGGACATGGCTGAAAATCAATTATTTTTGTAACCAAAGTAAAACACTCATAATTTCTGTTTAGCCATTACATTGCGCAAAGATACTTTCGAAGTAACTCCAGAAAATCTGGTAGCTACGTAACGTGTAGTTTTTCGAAATTCGTTCCATGAAGAAACTTAACGAGGCAAGTATTAAAAGCGATGTAAATATTGAACATGGTAACTGCAAGGTAAATCACGATTAAGAATGAAGCGCAGGTATGGTATATGAAATAAACCCTTTTCAAAGGAGGGGTTCTGTATCGTCTGCTTGATATAGGGATACACTGGGCTAGAATTTTCTTTTATTAATCCAAACAGCGTGTAAAATCATGCAATAATATCAATTGGAACCATGTTTCTATCTACAATATTAAAGAAGATACGAACAATTATGTTAGGCTTTACAGCGAAGCACTGGAAAGTACCCCTATTTCACCCTATAGTACCACCTGACGGACTCGTTCAATACTGATACTCACCAACGCTTCGCGTGAAAGCCCAACGCGTAGTGTCTCATATCAAAACTTAATTGCTCGTATCTTCTCAGGGATAGATTTAATTTTAGAAGTAGGAATGAAGGACGGTTAGGTTTTACTTCAGTCCGACTCATAGCCCAGTCAGGGGTAAATAACGAAAGGAGTTAGAGACGCTAGCTTCCGTAGTGTAGAATACAGTGGGACCTTGAAACATCATAGAATTTGTAACTAACGTAGTGCCATCTTTGGAACTGTATTGTAAATAAGACCAGAACCTTAAAAGTTTTGCCTTAAAATCTCGCGCCGCAAGGTATTCTGGGTAAAGTAAAATGGCCGGTGTCGATGTTGTGAAGTCGTCTCATAAATCAACCCAATATAATTAGTATATTCAATCGCGAGAAAACAGCGATTTAAAGAAGAAAAATAAGTCAACAATTTGCAATTTGAAGCCGGGGAAATCCTCAAAATGTGTTCAAACTTGTTTTGCCGTAAGTGCGCGGTTACAGAGTCGGTCCAGTGAGCCAAGGCTTAGTGATTTTTCCGTGCCAGTGGGAACTGTGGGATCAGGATCATCGACTGTATCTGTGACCAAAGAAATTAAAACAACTAAAACTGTATTGTAGGATGCAAAAACGACATTTAATTCCATTTCATTATCGAATAAGGAATTTACCAACTTTAAAGTTGCATGTTTCTAATTCAAGTGCACCTTAATGAATTAACTTTACTCTAAGCCTAATTATCACTCAGTCGTAAGCAGACGAACACTAGCAGACGAACATTAGCAGACGAACACTAGCAGACAGGAGAAAATCGATATCCCAGCATGACTTTCGAAACTTTGCTGCCACGCTATTGGTTGGAAAATATCATACTTATTTTGAATTATAGACGGCGTGACCGAGGCGTTTTCTCTTTTCTGTGTCTACGTTTGAAAGTCCCACTGTTCGCATTCTACACTACGGAAGCCAGCGTCTCTAACTCCTTTCGTTATTTACCCCTGGCCCAGTATAGAGCCCCTCCCTCCAACACGTAACGAAAAGTTTAAATTAACTTATTGGCTCACTTAAAGGGGCTGTCCGGACCATGGGACAAACGACGATCTTCCTCATAGAGCTTAGCATAGCGGGTGGGTTAAAAAGGAGAGGGGGTCGTTCAGCCCCTTTAAACTACGTTTTGATGACGTTGCTGACGGGGACGGCGATAAGTACGTAGTTCCTTTTTACCTCTGTCGCTATGACCCGCCTCTTCTTTCATACCCCCCGGTCCCGGGGAAGGGGGCCCGGGACTTTGACACGCGCCCACATTACTCTGTTCTCCATTCCTACTTCTAAAATTAAATCTATCCCTGATCTTCTTTAATATTGTAGATAGAAGCATGGTTCCAATTGATATATTTATTATTTTACACGCTCTTTCGTTTAAAAAGGAAAAATTCTAGTCCTACGTATCGCTTTATGACGGGTATGTGGACAAAAAGACATTAGATAAGGCTTAAAAGTTACCAGTCCTGCACCAAATTTTCTCCATATTGTTTGAAGGCATATCTTAATTTACGTTTTTATTGTCCATGCACATACCCATCAATGTTCTATACCAAGAAAACAATGTGCTCAACACACCAGACTGTATTTTAACCCCGACCTTTGAAAGGGGATATATTATAGCGTATACCCAAAATGGGATATTGGCAAGGCTAGATAAAGGTGAACTAGTCGTACAGTTTTTAAGCTGGGAAATTATTACTATCTCGGAAAAATAAACTTCGGAAGTGTATTGATCTTCATCGTGTCTGGATTTTGTAAGCGAGTATGGATACAAATATAAATCGTAATCCGATTGGTTCTGGAATAAATCGGTTTAGCTCAAATTATTGGATGATCATTGCCCCATAACCATAGTATAAATTCGCAAAAAAGGTGAACAGCTTATTCTAAATTCACGTACCTTCGCGGGCAGTGGCACTAGAGACCAGCTATGTTAACAGAATTTGAAATATTATTTGAAAACGGTAATCTTCATTAACTAAATAAAGAATTAAAGTCGCGTTGGCTAACATACTTGAATCTACTAGCCATTGCTTGAACGAGGTCAGATAATGGTCCAGTTACGTCTTGGAAATAGCTCCCTTGATTTGTTCCCAACTTGTGGTAAACAAGAGGCTTGTACTTTGAAAGTGAAATTAAGTTTGTCGAAAAAATCAGTAATCACTTGACACAGGAATGTATATAGATTTCTTCTATTTGTAATCTTTAAAAGGCCATATACTAATATCTGATTGAAGGTAAAGGGAAGGGCTTAAACTTGGTTAATCAGCCCCCTCCTCCTTCCTCGCATTTCATTGGCTATCCACATTTAAAGGACAACCGTGGACCCTAGGTTTACTTGTTCATATCACACAAAGAGAACTTATTTCCATTCGGGTGCGGCACTCATAGGTCGCGGGAGTCGAGGCACATGTCACTAGCTACGTCAATATCACGTGGTTTCCTAGTTCAATGGATTATGCATGACGTCAGAGGTAATGGTTTCTACCAGCGTGGGAGATAAAGCTGTGGCACAGGGCAAATGACCTGTTTAAAAATATCCTGGACCAGTCTGAAAATTAAATCGGAGGGGGGTCAGTGGTCCACGGGACCACCAAGGGTAACCAGAGTCCAGACATTATCTCAACTATTTTAATTATCCACTTCTTTAGTTTAGCAGACGATGCACCCTGGTCAATGGTCATGGACCAGTTTAATTATTCCAGGCCAGGGAGGGTCACTGGCCCAATGTCCAGTTTTAAAAAATCCTTATTTCCCACCCTGGTTTCTACGCGCCCTCCCCTTTAATTCAAGCAGAAGACCCAGAAAATGACCCGTTAAAGATTCCAAGTAGATGGAATCCATGTATTCCTGCTTGATGTTACTCTTGCAAATGGGAGATTTTACAATGTTCAAAGACATCATTATTAAAGCTAAAAGTTAATTATTAAAATAATTTTCGGTATATTACGTATCTGTGACGTAGATTTATCGCAACATTCATCGTAGTTTTCTCGGTGTCGATAAATTAACTAAATTGTAGAAAGTTCCTTCAAGAAGCTCGAAAAAAATAATTCACATTTGAGAAGCTGAAGTCTTCAGTCACGGACAAGTGAACTCAAACAAAAGAAGTTTGAGCTACTAATGTAAAAGTCGGTACACAAAAACACATTTTAATGTTGCTTTCGAAAACGAAGTACTTAAGAAACATAAATATGGAAATATCGGCTAAATCCATTAAAAGTTTCGACAACTTTCATTGTACATTATCATAAGTTTATAAGATATATTCCATAAGTATGACACTACCCATACTTCGTAATGCTGAGAGCCAGTTCAAGAACGACGTGAGAATTGACTACACTCGGTTTTGCAGTCAATCCTCCTATTTAGCCTGTACTAAGCCTTTGATACCGCCTCACCAGGCGTCGCTTTACGAGAAATTATTACCTACGTCAACTTCCTGACAAGCTACCAGTAACCAGTGACACACTTATGGAACATATCTTATGAAGTTATGGCATTACGCTTTAAGTTACTTAAAATAACGAATAGAATGATTTCATAACCAAAAACGTCATGTCTACAAAAACACAGTTTGTAGACATGAGCTCGCTATAAAATAGATCATATATAAGACAGATAGCTTGGCGCAGCTAATGGAACCGACGCTAGATATTGGTTAAACCATAAGTTTATAATGCCTCTAAGTAGAGAAATGGCTGCTACTCCTATGGCAATAGTGTTTGTCTGGCTCCCTTTAATGAAACCCTATACTCTCTCCGTATCACTTATCACCTCAACTTCAATTCAAAATTGTAGTGCCTACCCTAGCGTTTCTTTTATCCCTTTTAGAATGTTTCAAGACTGAAACCGCCTCTATCTCACGAGAGAGAGAGAGGGATTTGGGGTTGCTTAAGTAAATTTCGTTCCCCCCCCCCCCAATGCCTGCCTATACGAAACGTAAAAATCTCCTTTATTCCATTGGATGATTTAGTAATCGTCTCGACCGCTTGGTGGCTGCACCGCGACAGAAATTTCAAAATTTTCTCTCTTCGGATCTTAGCGCTATACGAGTTCTGACGTCACAGTAGCCTGCAGAAGATGCCCAGTTGTAACCCGTATTTCTGTGCTTAGAGGCATGATAAACTTATGGTTAAACCAAGGGTGAAAAGGAAAATAGTGACTTTTTATCGATTCTTCTAATTCTAAGACCAGGAAATACCTCCGAATGACTTCAAAATTAAAATTAGTTTGAGATTTCATGGATAATTTGATATTAGCACCTGCAATCAATCACGTAACGCCCTGCCTTCTTGTTAACAAAATTTAAGTTGCACGCTCTATATCTCGCGCCAGGATTGTCACATCGCGAGCAATTTAAATCTAATCTCGCGCTAGATTTCATTCGACAATGAGCGTACCGCGAGAGTTTTATTAACAAGAAGGCAGGGCGTGACGCCATTGGTAGCAGGTGCTAATTTCGAATTATAAAAGATATGTCAAACTAATTTGAATTTTCAAATCATTGCGAGGTATTTCTTTAAGCTCTCACTATGCAAATATGTCTTATAATTAGTACAAAAATCCATAAAAAAATATCACTTGATTTTCATTTTCACTCTCTCTTTAAGCCATGGTTTTGAATTTCGAGATTTTGGGAGCGCTCGGTGACAATTCGAAATGTCACATGAACTTTGTAAGGAAAGCAATCTATTTAAAATTTCATGTGTTTGATTAAGAATTGATTTCAAGTTTTTCTGGTAGGTGTTTAGCAGCATCGTTTGGTGAAACATTCTTTAACAAATAATTATTACAATTAAGTTATAAACATCAGAAAGTAAACTGTGTTATTTACTTAAATTTGTTTATTTTTGATATATTAAACAAAGTTAAAACTAATTCATATTGACGCCAAAAGAAGGTAGAACACTGCCTAGGGTTCAGTAAAACAGATCGATACTTTGACACTAGCAGGGAGAAGTTGAGCTGGATCAGAATTGTACGCAGTTTTCAGACAACAGTCACCACACACATTGATGCTACTACAGCCAATGGTCGCTTTTTTCTTATCAATATTCTCACTAGAGGGCAGTTTGTAGTGAAACTTTGCGGTATATCCAGGTGATAAGCGAAAACCAAGATTTTCCTAATTCCCCCTTTTCTCTCTTTAAGTTGTCAGTCCAAAAATGCGTACAATTGCGCTCCGTCTCTACTCATCCCTGACACTAGTAGTGCCAAATTGCGAGTTTCGCGCACCTTCGGAGGCACGAAAACTTTATTATAAAATAACTTAATTATAGCTTTCGGCAAGCTTCTCAACTAGAAAAGCCAGAGGTCACAAAATGGCCGCTTTCTAGATTAAGGGGCGTTCGTTGTAAAGCGATTTCCAACACGGTACATCAAAGGTCAATAAGGTCATAGTACTAACTCACGTTCCCGAATTCCTATTTATCTTTGCAAGGAAGCACTACTACCGACAACATCTAGCGGATATCTTAGCTCCGCCCCAAACAGAAACCCACATACAAAATCTTAGACATTTTTGATAATATGCGAAGTTTAAACAAATTAATACTACGTTAAATCAGAAGGGGATAATAGAGGAAGGATGACACACTGTATCCTCTTAATACTTTAGTTACGTAACATGATTCTTCCCAGGCTCAACCTTTTAGTTTGCTCTCATGCTCATCAAAACTTTAGATGGGCAATGCACCGTAGTAGGGTGAATTCTAGAACTGTTTGGTACTTAATCCTCAACAATCAACCCACAAACCTCGTCTCGACGAAGGACAAAAATCCACAAGCGCATGCGCCTTGGCAAGTAGTTAAGCGTTAATAGAGTAATGCTGAAGGAATTATTTATCGCGTGTGTTATTCGGTTTAGTAACCTTGTAAACTCCAAATGTAAAATGATGTTGGGAAGAATAATGTTACAATTACCCCGCTTTGTGGTAGGTACACTTCTCTCAATTAAGAGAAGTATTATATACCACCACAATTTTAATGTTGTTTCATTTGTATTTGTCTGAAGTAGTATCGTTCATAGGTATTGTGAAACATATGTAATACTCGCGTTGCCGCGATGATACTTAAAGAAATGGGAGGAGCTTGTATCACATTCCCTTTATTGACGTCACCATATCCCAAAACGTCGTGAAATTTCTCAACTCGCAAATACCAACAACAAATCGTACTCCCAAAACGTCCTGAAATTTCTCGACTCGCAAACAACGACAACAAGCTGGTTCAAAGAAATAATGTTTTACTTTGAAGCACAATTCTATCAACGTCTGAAACTGCCCTTTTGTTGTTTCTTACGATGATAACCCGAATTGTTTTGGCTTCGCAAAATATTATAGATTTCTCTGAGTTCTCGTAGGTGGCGTGGCGTTCGCCATTTTGTCGGAGAGTTAGAGAGAGAGAGAAGAGCTTGAAAATTGGAATAGCGGGAGAAAGACTTGAGCAGAAAGCTAAATTTGGCTAAGGGGCGATAGCCTAGAGAGCCAAGAAACCTCCTCCGCTGTTTGTTGGAGAAGATTCTGAAACAGCTTTATCAGAACGTGCGAGACTCGCCCAAAGATCGCGTATCCAATCTCTCTCTCTCTCGCTCTCTCTGACTCTCATCATTTTTGAAAGCAACCAAAAATCAGCTAATATTAGATTTAAGGATGGAATATAGAAATATTATACGATGTGACAATTAACTCTCTGAGAAAAATAAGAACTGAACTGTACTTTAAACGACGTTGAATTTTTACTATATAGTGTTCAAGTCTTGCCTGCAATAAAAAAAAAGGAAGATCTACTGGATTTTAGAAAGATTATTTTTCATAAAATGAAGGGATCGTGTGTTATTATCATATTTGCTCACTTGTTGGGATATATTTGGAGAACAGACACAGGTAAGTTCCATTTATCTTACTCGTCCTGCCTTATGAATTTCAAAAAAAAAAGGTATAAATTATTTTTATCGTATAAAAGTAGATTATGGAAATGTTATAAGATCTACGACTGGTTTTGGTGGGTTTTTTATAACACGAGCCAAGCCGTTAATGCGTTTTAAAATAACTAGATTGATTCCCTCGCACGATTCCCGTCTTTTAGTGAAATATATGATTTTGAAAAGGGTTAAATGATTTTTTTTTATCTCAGGAATGGGTTTTAGCATTTTTTTCGTGGGATTTTATAACGCAAGACAAGCCGCTAAAAGACTATAGAACAACTTGAGTGGTTCGTTATAGCCACTCTCTGATTATCCATAAATTGATTATTATAGTTACGCGTAATTAAAGATTGCCTTCCGAGTAAATGTCCCCTCGGTTATAGCAATACGATCGTTACTGGGCACAGTCCCATCTGATTGAATCGCAATTGATCGGCATCCAAACCCTTCGAAACCTAACCTAACTTGTTGATACATTCGAGCAGTTCGATTCGACCGCCGAACCACAATTCGCAGAATGTCAATTGATACTCTGTCATTTATAACAAGGTACATCATTAACACCTCAGATAAGCCTCTACTTTCGGCTAAAATATTATATAGATATAATAATTATCCTCTTTAACATTATCAAAGACTTTATCTTTCTAATTTGTACATGTATGTAAAAGTTATGAGATAGTAAATATCAAAAGTTTGAGGGAAAATCCTAATGCTTTTGAATATAAAATTTTCTAACTGAAAATTCACCCTATCAGAAGTACATAATACTTTTATTCGAGAGAAGTGTACAAATCACAAAGCGGGGTTATTGTAACATGATTCTTCCCAACATCTGAATTAACATTTGGAGCAAGGTTACTAAACCGAATCACATACGCGATAAATAGTTCCCTCATCATTACTCTATTAGCACTTAACTATTTGCCAAGGTGTGCTTGTGGATTTTTGTCCAAAGTCAAGACAGTAAAGGTTTGTGGGTTGATTGCAGGTGATTTAGAATACCAAACAGTTATAGAATTCACCCTATGCCCATTTGAAGTTTTATGAGCCGGATAGCAAACTAAAATGGGTGAGCCTAGAAAGAATCATGTTATCTAAACTATTAAGAGGATAGAGAGTGTCATCCTTCTTCTGTTATCCCCCTTCTGACCCCATATGATATCCTTACCAATTTGATAAAAGCAATAGATGTTGTAAAGGACATCATTAATAATTTTCCAAATTTGGTTTTGGGAATATAAATTTTTACTGGAAGATATCATATAATCCTTTAATGGACCCTATCCAATTAATAAAAGTTACGGGCATTCCACAGTATTCCAGCTCGATCCTTTGCTTTGAAAACTCCCGGCTTTTATAAGTACCGATACCTTCGGTAATGAAGGTATTACTCCAAAACTTTGGATGGCGTATTCATTATTCTAACACTGAATTAATTTCTATAGTAGAAAAGCCCGTTGCGGCTAAGCTCTAGCTTGTTCTGAATTTTAAAATTACGCGCGCAATGTTGTTCCCGAGGGATTAATTATAAGTTACGTCACGTGCTTTGGGAACGCGTTAATATTCGTTAAGCCTTTGTTTTTAAGTTTTGAAATATTTTAAAATAAACAACAAGATGCCGTAAATACAGGGTGTTACGAAAAGGGTTAATTACAGGACCGAAGTGAGTACAGTGGTACCATGGCTAGAGAATATAAACCCTGTTCCAGCTTCGGCTGTCATCGCGTTAAAAGCTAGGTCTCTATGTAACCTAGCTTTGCGCGTACTGACAACCGACGAAAAATATACCGATTTTCAGTATCTAAAACTAAAGATTTTAAATATTGAAAATGAGTATTTCTTTCGTCTCTTGTCAGCACGAGCAAAGCTAAGTTATAGGTAACCGCTAAGCCGCTCCAACATGGAGACCTAGCTTTACGCGTGCTGACAACCAAAGCTGGAACAGAGTTTACATCGAATATCTGACGTCGGAGATAGGGAGTTGCCTATCCTATAGCATGAAAACAAATTTCATCACGCGCATTCTTCATCCATGGTGGGACTGTTCTATGGGGCAATCAATTTGAGTCGAAAATGTAACTTTTATGGACGATTTTGCCACAAGGGACAACCCCTTAACAAGCTATGATTTTTTGTCCGTTAGGGATAGCATTGTCTTGCAGTTTCTTAATAAAATTTTAGACGGAGGCCCTTGTGGGCAAATATCATAGAAGTACAGACAATTTTCGACTCAAAATCTCCCATAGAACAGTCCCACTGTACTTCGGTCGTATAATTACCCTTTTTGAAACATCCTGTATAAATTTCGACTTATTATATTTGTTTACACAAAACACCAGTTAAGGGAATAAGACCCCTTCGTATTCATGATGAGTTAGGTTAGGGTTTTATTTGGTTCATTGGGGGAACAAGTTACCGTCTCATGTTCTCAAGTCTCAACTAACTCCTATGACAAAGGGATGTTTAAAAATTTCTTCATGGTCACTTTTAGGGAAAATCTATCTATTTAAACATTTTAGAAATTTCTTAATATTGAAAAAGCTATTTACAATTTCTGTCTACTGCTTGCAAGCGGATCTTAAAAGCACTTCTGTTTGAAATATCGCTACGGCTTCACGCTGAGGTCTTGCCATTTTCAACCATAATAAAGTTCTGTACCAGGCTTCTTTTTAATATTTTTATAAAATACAATCGCTTTAAGTTCTCCCTAAGTTCTGTTGAATGAATAGGGCTAATATAAAAGAGAGGCCCTTTATGTCCCCTACAAGTTGTCAATCATTTTTAAATAGCTTGTGTTTTATATAAAGAAAGTGTGGGATATAACATAACCATATTGTATTTTTTTTCTTATAAACAATCATAAAACGGATACTCCGAAAGTTCGGAGTTATTAGCAAAATAGAAATAATAATTTTGATAGTTAGCTAGGCACTGAGTGGTTTCTTAATAAAATCAACCAATCAGTGATCATTCTAATTTAATACTACCAGATATCCGTTTTCAATCTCTCTAAAAGATTAAAATATTTAGCCAATTCGGTTTGCTCATTTGAACGCATTGAGGCATTGATCTTTCTTAGAAATTATATTTTAATTTGCTTCAATCAGATTATAATAATATATTAAATTTCGTTTTATATGCAATAAGGTTTGCCAGTGTACTAAATACTTATTAAGTAATATCATAAGTTTATAAGATATGTTCCATAAGTATGACACTTCCTATACCTACTGAAGCTAGTTCGAGAATGACGCGTGAATGGACTACACTCTGTTTTGTAGTCCATATTCCTATTTAGTTATACTAAGCCTTTGACATTGCCTCAACGGGCGTCGCTTTACCTCGAATCTATGAACTACGTCACTTCATTACAAAATCTCAGTAACCACTGACAAACTTATGGAACATAACTTATGAACTTATGTTAATATGAAATACTTTGAACGAACCATTTGTATTTGATTGGGAAGGAAGATATGCCACGTTTGATCTCGTGAATTTTTTCTAAGAATATTATTAACTTTTTTTTTCGTAGAAAATAAATATTCTTTCTAAGATACGGAAATAAAACTAATTACTAAAGATGAAATATAAAAAAAAATGTCTTGCACTTGTAATTTGACAAATTATTTGACTTTCCAACTTGTATTTTACTAGATCCTGTCGCCAATTAGGCTCTTTCAAGACGCTATCATAATTAGCGAAATGTTCTTCCTTTTTCCTCACATTTAATATTGTTTTATACATAAGTAATATATCATCTCGTAAGTACGTCAAAATTGCATTATAATATAGAAGCTGAAACTATATTTAGTATTTAAGAAATTAAGAATTGGCACACTTACGTCTATTTTACTATGAATGCTCTAAGTAGAGACTATAGGGGTTTGAGGAAGTAACAAATAATCTTAAGAAGCATAAGTCAAATTTCAAGCAATCGACTCTAAATTGGCGCTGTCTTTGGAAGAAGACGAGATAAAAGGAAAAATTGTTTAAGAGGTTCCAGAACACATTTTCTTATATTTTTATACGTTAAAGTTTTGCCCTAACATTCCATTTATTAAGGAAGCTAGTTTAATAATTTCTGGCGTTGAAAATAATTACGGTTTACTTAATGGATAATAAATTTTATCCTTTCTTCTATGTAGTCTTTGGAGGAACAATTAAAGCCAATTATGTACCGGCCTCTTGTTTTCCTCTTAACCGACGAACGTTTGCTGTTTGTGGTCTTTGCTCCCAACCGTTTTATTTGTTACAGTTATTTAATAAAGTTTAAAATATGCTTTATACGTGTTTGGGAAGAATGTTTACGACACAAATGTGGAAACTTCAGATGTTTAGAAAATGTGTCCGGGAACTCTCAGGGAATTTTTTAAAATTTCACAACGGTCAAGGAAATGTCAGGAATCTTTTAAAATGTCACAATGGTCAGGGAAATGTCAGGAATCTTTTAAAATGTCACAATGGTCAGGGAAATGTCAGGAATCTTTTAAATGTCACTATGGTCAGGGAAATGTCAGGAATCTTTTAAATGTCACTATGGTCAGGGAAATGTCAGGAATCTTTTAAATGTCACTATGGTCAGGGAAATGTCAGGAATCTTTTAAAATGTCACAATGGCCAGGGAAATGTCAGGAATCTTTTAAAATGTCACTATGGTCAGGGAAATGTCAGGAATCTTTTAAAAAATCACAATGGTCAGGGAAATGTCAGGAATCTTTTAAAATGTCACTATGGTCAGGGAAATGTCAGGAATCTTTTAAAATGTCACTATGGTCAGGGAAATGTCAGGAATCTTTTAAAATGTCACTATGGTCAGGGAAGTGTCAGGAATCTTTTAAATGTCACAATGGTCAGGGAAGTGTCAGGAATCTTTTAAAATGTCACAATGGTCAGGGAAATGTCAGTAATCTTTTAAAATGTCACAATGGTCAGGGAAATGTCAGGAATCTTTTAAAATGTCACAATGGTCAGGGAAATGTCAGGAATCTTTTAAAATGTCACAATGGTCAGGGAAATGTCAGGAATCTTTTAAAAAATCACAATGGTCAGGGAAATGTCAGGAATCTTTTAAAAAATCACAAAGGTCAGGGAAATGTCAGGAATTTTTTAAAATGTAACAATGGTCAGGGAAATGTCAGGAATCTTTTAAAATGTAACAATGGTCAGGGAAATGTCAGGAATCTTTTGAAATGTCACAATGGTCAGGGAAATGTCAGGAATCTTTTAAAAAGTCACAATGGTCAGGGAAATGTCAGGAATCTTTTAAAAAGTCACAATGGTCAGGGAAATGTCAGGAATCTTTTAAAAAGTCACAATGTTTAGGGAAGAGTCAGGGATTTCTTAATTGTCACAATGGTCTGCGAAGAGTCAGGGATATTTTTAATTGTCACAATGGTCCGGGAAAGTCAGGGATTTTTAAAATGTAATAATGGTCCGGGAAAGTCAGAGATTTTTAAAATGTAATAATGGTCCGGGAAAGTCATGGAATTTTTAAAATTTTACATAGGTCAGGGAAAGCTTGAAACTGACACATTAGTTTGGCAATTCATAGCAATTAGTCGGGAAATATTAATGACTTGAGAGAAAACAGGAAAATAAAGTCTATTATAAATGTGAACTCAAAAATTTTAAATTCATTGCTCGTTCTGCCAAAGAGGGTATAAAGAATGGGAGTAGAAAAGGCTTGGCTGGAGTGTCCTTGCTTTGAAAGTTTTCCTCTAACCTTCCGATGTGCGCTAGTATCTTTCTCCGCCCTCTTATTGGTTGAAATACGGTGAACCGGATATTAGGAGGAAAATGTAACAAATAAATAACAAAGAAAAGCGAGAACTCTCAAATTGCCTTGCTAAAGCTGCTAGCTTCAACTCCTCTTTTTTCACCCAACTACGTTGGTGCGAACATGAAGAAAGAGAAACTTGGAAAAATATCAAAAACCAAAAATAAAAGAAATAGATTCGAGATGTTGCGATGTTGATGGAAGAAACGCGCGGTTAAGAAAAACTGATGAATTAAGAGTGATTAAAGGTCGATCCTGAGCAACAGTTGATGCGAAACATCAGATGAAAAGACTTCGTGGTTGAGTTGCCACCGAAAAGGTTTTCCTCGATTGAGTTTTGAAACCTTTTTTCCTGATCCCACCTTTTTTTTCCTTACGTAAAACTTTAACCCAAGTTGGGAAAAGAACCATTTCATCTAAGTGCTCCACGGTTTTTCCCCAAAAAAAAATTCTCTTTCATTTCTCAAAGTTCGTTTATCAAAAAAGATTGAAATTCCCAGAACGATTTCTAACTAAGAATTTAAGAAAGGACATTTTAAATCACGTGGTACCAATTAGCGAAATTAGATAAAGGTTTTGAAGAATAAAAAAAAATGATAATGACGTAACAAAAACTAACTAGATTATTAACAGAAGTTAATGACAGAAGTATAAGACGGTAATAACCAAAATTAAGTTAATCAATTTACGGTTGAAACAGCTAAAAAAAGAGCCTCTTCAAAGGTCAGAGATGACTCTTATCATGAGAAGTATAAGACGCTAATAACCAAATTTAAGTTAATCATAGTACAGTTGAAACAGCTCAAAAAATATCCTTTTCAAAGGTCAGGGGTAAAATTGAGTCTGGTGTGTTGAGCACCATTTTTTCATCAGGCGGAATATTGGTGGGTTCGTATGTTCATGGAAACAAAGACTTAACTTAAGACATAACTTCAAGAATACGGTTAAATTTGGTGCAGGACTAGTAACTTTGAAGCATTATCTAACGTCTTTGCGTCCACATAACGCCCACGTGTTCCTTACTGACCCTATATCAAGCGAGACAATACTGAGCCCCCTTTGGAAAGGATCTATTAAGCTAACTAAACAGTCAATTAAATGGGCACCAAAAGGTGCAAGGCATCTCTACTTAAGGAAATAAATAATTGCCCTTATAATTGCGTTGTTTTCTCAAGTAGTTAAAAATTAGGACGCCACTTAAGTGACCAATATCGTATCAGTATAACTTTACAGGAAACGTGCTTCAAAAACACTCAAGCTGCTTTAGGAGTCGAGTCTAGGCGAACGCGCCGCTCTAAGCTGATAATCCTTAAGTTGGGCTGAGAAATAAGCGCACCCCCACTGTCTTTATCATTCTTTTCCATCAAGGGATCTCCGCGCAAAACGTTAAAGGGAAGGGAAGATGATGTGTCAGACCATAATTTACCAAGAAGTGCATGCAACGGGGAGGAGAGATTCTTTAATAAAACGCCGTTATAATGCCCATTCAGACTGGAGTAAAACCTTAAGTTCCCGTCAGGCGCCTCGTTAATAAGCATCTTCGATGTTAAAAGATGTGGTAGGCAGCCCTCAGTATGGGGACTGACAATTGGGTTGACCCATTGCAGTCTCTGCGCACGCTCTGACCCCTAGAACGTAGGCTTAGGAAACCAAGATGGAAGGAAGTTTTACCCCGTGAATTAACACTCTTAGTTACATCGAAGAGGCTTATTAAGTTTAGGTGCGTTTATTTCCCGGTTCAGAAGCGAGAGCAGACAACTTAAAATTAGTCGCACTTTTAGTGATTTTAAGACAGAACTTTTTTAATACTAAAACAGACTAATTCAAAATGACAAGTATCACCAAGAATCCTAAAACCTTTCATAAATCGTCCGCTACACCATAGCTCATTCGATCACGCGTTAGTAAGGCATGATCGAGTGGGCTATGGCTAAAGAAAAGGCGCTAACGAGGTGGCGCCATCTCGACACTGCCCGACCAAAATGAAAATTTTCAAACTAAACCCGCGAATCTTTTACTTAGTAGTCGATGCGTGTGGACACTCTTAATTAAGCGAGCAAAGCGACGTGAACGTAAGACCTTTAGTCTGAATGGATCTTAAGATTTTAGGATGACGCCCTGGGTCACTTACCACGCGAGCGCCTCTCCCCCCCCAGAAAATAACTTTTCACTCTATTTGAATAATTGGTGTAGGTGGTAAACAGTACCAGCTGGGTTCGAGCTTATTGGATAATGAAAGAGTATACTACCAGGCTTGACTAGCTTGCTACCAGCCGCTTCTCTCTTTTAAGAGAGGAAAATCGCCGAGGGAACCTTCCCATCGAAGCCAGAATTAAATAACCTTAGTTTAAAATCTAATTTTGCGTTGAAAATTGAGGTCTTAGCACGCCACTGCTTTCGCTACTTAGCGCGCTGATTGCGTAGGTCGAGGTTAAAATTGAGCTTGAAGGTTTAACCAGGGTTCAAACTGAACCTTTACAACCCGCAAAAGGTCAAGGACAAGTCAGGGGTGTCAATTCTTATTTCGTGAACTGATAAATATGAACTGTATTAATTAAGAACTTGGGCTCTGCGGTAAACATCTAAAAATAGTCGGAGATAACCTGGGGACAAAAAAAAACTACAGTCACAGCATTTGTGTTAGAACACATGGTGAGAGAAAAGTGTCGGTGTCCTCGGAACTTAAGCCAAGTAGTTTTATAACTTTGACGCTAGTTAATGGAGGGTAAGCAAAGAATACAAAGGACTGGATGGTCTCTATAAACGTGCGTGACATACTGAAGTATATAGCAGTCAAGCCGCGCGCCATTATCATTTTCGTGCTTGAAGAAACTTAATTTGTTCTTAGTTAACAAACTTACAAAGCTCAGACGTTATTGAAATTTCATATATTTGAATTGGACAATTGTAAATAAACCAATAAATGATTAAAAATCACAAGTTACGGCACCTATCTACATTCACAGCATTACCGTCTTTGGATAGTTAACATGAAGTGCCACTAGCGTTAGGTTCACCAGGGATAGATTTAATTTTAGAAGTAGGAATGGAGAAAAGAGTAATCTGGGAGTGCGTCAAAGTCCCGGACCCCCTTCCACGGGACGGAGGGGTATGAAAGAAGAGGCGGGTCATAGCGACAGAGGTCAAAAGGAATTACGTATTTTTCGCCGTCCCCGTCAGCAACGTCATCAAAGCGTAGTTTAAGAGAGCCAATAAGATAATTTAAACTTTTCGTTACGTGTTGGAGTGAGGGGCTGTATACTGGGCTATGAGTCGGACTGAAATAAATACCGATCTCCATTCCTACTTCTAAAATTAAATCTATCCCTGGTTCACTTATATTTAAAGTGGATCGGCACCTATCCACATTCGATGTTAGATAGATAACATGAAGTGCCAATAGCTTTTAATTACAACTAGCGCAACGATTTGATAATTTTGACGCGAAACATTTTCCATCAAATTAATTACAATACAGTTCGCGATGAAGACCTGAGTCTAAATTTTAAATTCTATAGATTGAAATATATGCAAGTTCTCCCCCTATCCCACTTCCTCTGTTTCTGCATAGGGAATTTTAAAATCGACGACATAGAATCATCATTAGCTTTTGGCTTCGGCCTTGATTATTATGGAAATTAACAGAGGCACTTTATACCTTAAGTTACAAGCACCTACACCTTTCCTAGTCGGATAATAATGACTCGAGATGAAGAGTACAAAGTGAGAACCCAGTTATTCCATTCTCTCTTTCTCTCTCTCTTTCATTGACTTACTTCAATGGGTAAAATATTCAGAAAACAACCACGGCATGCAAATGGTTAATATTAAAAATGGGCCATCAAAACAAATTGAATTGGTTTGAGTTTCAAAGCTAACACACATTTTATCTTTTGTATATCATAGTTCAGAGTTTGAAATTGCGGTTGATGGGTATAAATGAGTATCTTCATAAGTTCATGAGATATGTTCCATAAGTTTGTTCCTGGTTATGAGAGCTTGTCATGAAATGGCGTAGGTGAAACGTCATAGATTCAGTTAAAGCGACGCCTGGTGAGACGCTGTCAAAGGCTTAGTAATGCAGACTAAATAAGAAGATGGACTGCAAAACTAACCGAGTGTAGTCTGCAATTATCGCTTGTCGTTCTGTAACTAACTCTCAGAAAGTCTCTAACATTAAAAATATGGGAAGTCTCATACTTATGGAACATATCTTACAAAATTAGCATTAGCATCTGAATAACTAGATTTCTGGCGATCAGTTTCTGCTTTAATATATAAATATTTCTTACCTTTTTTAGATGTTCATGATTCTTGTGATCTACTTCTAAATTTCGCGAATGTCTAGTCTCATCTTCGAGCCATTTATCTAAGCTCCTAAATTAAATTTTTCTTCGTGTGTATAGAATGTAACTTCAATTAAAACCGAACGTTAATAAAAATTCCAGAACCAGAATTAATTTCATCACGAAGAGCCGCAACTTCCCTATGCTAATTTTGCTAAAGCCGTTCTTAAACTGACACACCGGCGTGTAAACGTTTCAAAGAAACAAGTTATTTTTTAAACCGAATTGAATATTTTTAGGCATAATTTAGGTTTCGTTATCTTACAGAGTTTTAAATTCTTTTTTAAGGGTTTCTTTGAACTGTGTTACACTTTTTAAACTTTTTTTAATGCGGTAGAGGCCCTGTCTAGCAGACGCCACTAAACTAAAGACGGTGCAGTAGTTCTCGTTTTAAAAAATAATTAAATGCTAATTATTTTGTAATAAGAGATCATTTATTTTTTTAATATTTTGCCTTTTATATTTTGAAAAGGCCGTTCTTTAAGGTATGATGTTATGTTAGCTGACCTTTTCTTTTAAACTAATACCCTTAAAGGTTATTCCATTTATATTCAACCCGTAATTTCATCAAAATCTCTAAAATACGTAGAAACAATTTTACCTAGTCATAGTATTAATTATTTTTACTTTTCAGAAGCCTTTAGTGAAATTCACGAAAGATATTTCTGTACATGTCGGAGTTCAGTAAAAAGGTTTACCTTGATTAAAAATAATATTATTCATTTAGGGTACTTCAGTTTAGATTGCAGAAGTTTCGTATAATTCAAATTACATAAACCATAATGTCCCTAATACTGTTTTAGTTAATTAAAAAGAGAACTTAAATTGCGAAACGAAAGCACTTTTGAAATTACAAGAGTTATAATTTAGGATATGCAAATATGGTTTGAATATACAACCACCAGGGTTCTTGAAAAAGAAATGTTTAAGCTGAAATGTTCATTTATTTGAAAGAATATGTGTGTGTTTTAAGCGAGGGGCCGGTCATTCATGAAATCCCGTACGCTACCCGCGAAATCCAACTTAAGAAATCCGAAATCTATGATGATTTCGAAATCCCATAAAAAATCCGAAATCAGTAACGAAATCACAAAATCAGTAAAGAAATAACAAAATCAATAAAGAAATCACAAAATCGTTAAGAATAACAAAATCAATAAAGAAATCACAAAATCAGTTAAGAAATAACAAAATAACAAAATCAGTAAAAAAAAAATCAGTAAGAAATAACAAAATCAGTAAAAAAATCACAAAATCAGTAAAAAAAATCACAAAATCAGTAAAAAACTCACAAAATCAGTAAAAAAAATCACAAAATCAGTAAAGAAGAATCACAATCACAAAATCAGTTAGAAATAACAAAATCAGTAAAGAAATGACAAAATCAGTAAAGAAATGAGAAATATATTACAAATCACAAAATCAGTTAAGAAATAACAAAATCAGTAAAGAAATGACAAAATCAGTAAAGAAATTGAGAAATATATTACAAAATTCACAAAATCCAACGAAATCACAGGAAAAACATCGAAATCAAGGGAAATATCGCAAAATCCGTCGAAATCACGGTAAAAATAGCAAAATCCGACGGAACCACGGGAGAAGTCTCAAAATTCGATGAAATCCGTTGGATTTTACCAAATTTTGAAATCAAACAAAATCGATGATGAAATCAAATGAAATCCAACAAAATCAAACGAAATCCGACGAAATCCAACAAAATCTGACGAAATCCGACGAAATCAAACAAAATCTGACGAAATCAAACGAAATCCTAAGAAATCAAATTGGATTTCAAAATCCCTTACACTTTTTCAAAACGTCCGACCCCTCTTTTTAAGTCACCTCCGGCGGACACGGGGTACTACTGACTATTTGAAACTAAAATAGCCTCATAGTAGATATTCATCATACGATGTGACTAAAAACGAGA
>JAEQBA010003879.1:535000-583685 GCA_019434445.1 Phalangium opilio | reverse complement strand
AAAGGAATTAAGTATTTTTCGCCGTCCTCGTCAGCAACGTCATATAACGTAGTTTAAGTGAGCGAATACATAATTTAAAATTATCGTTGCGTGTTGTATGGGGGGCTCCATACTGGGCTACCAGTCGGACTGAAGTAAATACTAACCCTTCTCCATTCCTACTTCTAAAATTACATCTATCCCTGATGAAACTTATAATCACTACTCAAATTTTGTTTTATGCCACTAATATGAAGATAGAGAAAGGCTAGAGCACATCCAATAACGTAAGCTGCCACTCTTGTATACGGTTTCAGATATACTTCATTTTTCATCTCAAAGAATCTTAAAATAAATTTCAGTTGGAATTAATGGTGGAATTAATGTAAACCATTGGATTAGACAAGTCCTCTTCAAATACCCAAGCCACACTGTTTATTTCTTGATATAAATCTTACTTTTTAATATCGGTAGCGTCATACATATGATCTTGAAAAAGGGTATCAGAATCTGCTATTTTAGAAGCCATATCTCTATTACCAAGTTGAAGAGCTGGTAAATCTTTAGTCCAGGTTATGTAAGCCAAAAACATCCAGGAACTCAATGATATGGCAAATAAAATTAATAGCCCAATTGTTCGTAAGAATTTCTTCGAGCTTGGTGAAAAAAGAGTTGAGAAACTGCGATTAAAAACTTATTTTTGAGCTTTTACCAATGGCCGGAATGGTAATGTTATAACGTCACGTTAGGCTCTGTTTTACGTATTGAATTAGTACGCACCTCTTAAGAAATATTAGAAATATTGGACTAATGAGGAAAAACTGCATATCGCAAGATATGTACCACAAAGCGCCTATACACTAAAATACAGCGGAAAACACTTTAATATTAGTGTGATCAATTAAGCCCACCTCTGGTTGGTGTGTTCTTCTTGAAAACCTTTACTCACTTGTGAATCAAGTGACTCCAAGTTAGAGATAAAAAGTAGATTTTTCCACCAGTTTTTATAGCAAATATCTTTGTCATATTTTACAAACTCCCAGTTAGGTCCATTATCAGAAAGCGAAATCAGAGAGTAATGAACGAATATTACCAGCATTAAAATCGGAGTCACCCTAAAAGGGATTTTGATTAATCTTAAAACTTAAAGGGACACGATATATGAATATGCGTCAACCACAACAACAATGTACAATTGGGAAAAATTAAAAACGAAATATTTGGTATCACGTGACAACTCCATCCAATCTAGTGTCCCTTTAACTTACTGCAAAAAAGGCAAGAATTAAATTACCTTATGAGTTTATGCAGGTACAAGAAACAAATATTTCTTCGTGTCAATGGAGTGGGTTCCCGCAGGATAGCGTGTGTCAACTGGAAACCACTACAGGAATTTAAAAATTAAATAAGAAATAAAAACCAAGGCAAGCCAATACATGGTGTTCCAAAAGTTGTAGTTGACCGAACTACAGTGGATTTTATGGGCGATTTGTAGTCAAAAGGTTCTATGATATTTTGCCCTGAGGGCCACCGTTTACAAGTTATGACTTTACTGTTTTATGGAAGACCCATTTATTAAATTAGCATTGTCTTTCAGTTTGTTAGTTACATTTAAGGGGTCATCCGTAAAATATTTCAATCGTAACTTGTAATCGGTGGCCATTAGGGAAAAGTGCAGGAATACATTTTTACCACTTGGAATCATCAAGAGGCCATAGACTCCATACTAATATCTGATTGAAGGTAAAGGGAAGGGCTTTTCAAGTGCTATTCACGTATATAGGACAATTGTCAACCCTAAGTCTAATCGTTCACACGACGCATAGAGAACTGGTTTAAATTCAACCCTCATAGGTCAGGGGAGTCTCGGCATAGGTAGCTAGCTTCGTCAATATCACGTGGATTTATAAGTTAAAATGCATTATGCATGACGTCTGGGGTGACGGTTTCTACGCCTCCTCCTCTCTAGTTCAAGCAGAAAGGAACAGAAAATGGCCAGTTAAAGATTCCAAGTTGAAGAAATGTATGTTTTCTGCAAAATGTCATTGCACATTCTCGATTCAAAATCACCCACCCTGCATTTATGTAAAAATATATACTGGACCAATAGTAGAACGTAATTTCACACAGAGTTTGGCATTTATAATTAAAGGACGTAGTTTTTGAAAGGCATAATTAAAGGTTTTACCTTAATAAGAAAAATGTGTCGTACGCGAAGAACCCTTGTGAGATAATGTAGGTTTCAAAATTGTAATAGTTCAATAAAACGTCAATGGGACTCTCTGAAAAATCATTCTCATTACCAACGAAATCATTTAAAAGGCCCATTGATCCTAAAACAAGGACTTTACTCACCCAAAATGGGAATCGCAAAAGTATATGACTGACAAAGTACTATCCAAGCAAGTATGATAACGCGAATTCCGTGTGAACAATTTAGATTTTCGTTGCTTGTCGTTGTCTTTAAGATTGAGTTCAAATTTTTCGAAAATGAGAAGCATGTCAGGATATTGGTGACTAAAAAATTAAAGAATGAACCTACGAACCAATTACGTTAAGTGTAGGGGTGAACAGGAGTAGAGCTATCTTAATTGTGACGTAAGTGCCTAGGTAAACCGTCTGGGGCTTAGCAGCCTTAGGCTCTTAGCTTTCAGTGAGCGGCCATGTTTGTTACCACTTTGGTTCTATGGGCACATAGCATGGGTGACGTCACACTAAGACTTCTGAGAGAGCTCTATAGTGATATTAATTAGATACAACCATTTTTATTAACAATGAAAATGAAATCCTAACAAAAACATTAAAATGTAAAAGTATGCCAATCTTCATTTTGAAACTGCTACACCGTAAAAATGTTTCGAAATCCCATCTACAGCCAAGTTTTAACAGTTCCAAAGCGAACATTGGTATAATTGGTTAATGTTTTTGCAAGAAGGGATATCTAGTTTATTAGGGAGAAGGTATAAATTCGCCACATTTCCAGCTTTATCTCCAGTCCAAACATAGGTCCGGAGTTAGTCCCCGCCTCTAAATTACAACCAGTATCTCATTGGTTGTTGAAAACTCACGTCAGCGCGACGCGAATGACGAAAATTACATATTTTCTGACTAAGGAGAGGCGAAATAGCCCGGCCTCCTTTTACGTCCCCCCTTGTATTTTGAAAGGGGGACTGGGACTATGGCGCGCCAATACTTAGGCATCTTATACCTTCTCCCTAATAAACTAGATATCGCTTCTTGGTTTTTGTTAGGATCTCACTCCTTTTTGTTGGTAAACCTCCTTTTTCGTTTCTGGTATTGTTTCTAACAACAGCATCGTTTAGTTTTTAATGTCGATGACCATATAAGGCAAATTTGACTTGAGATATTTCGTAAACTATGTTTGGCACAAACTTGAAACTTGAGGGTCCGAACGCTATATGTACTCTTGGTAAGTAAAATTTCAGACCTCTTTCTCTACCAACAACGAAGGTACAGGGGTACAAAAGTGCCTAAGTTGCTTCGAGAAAAGAGTGTTCAGAGTGCTCATCTTGATGAATGCTTAGAGTGCTCATCGTTACGAATGCATAGTGTGCTCAACTCTGCGGGTGCACCTTGATACGCTTGAATGGTTCCCGAACCTAAATGTTTTTCATCCAGGGGTGAAGGACGTTTATGAGTGGTTGGTATCTCAAGAGCAGATAATTCTATGGCAATCATATCTGAATTTGTTTGTCTTGCGTCGATAATTGTTCCAATGATGTTTACACCAAGTAGAAAAATCAGTAACAATCTATGATGCAAAGTAAAGACATTGTACAAAGGCCGTAAGAAGTTTGACAAAGAAGTTATATATTTACATGCACAATATTGATGAATTAGCCAATGGTTCTTTGTCCGCGTGACAAGAAATGTTGTACGACGAAGTTATACTCGCCACTGGAATGAACTTTTCGATGGGAATAACACCTGTAAGAATTTGGAGATTCGACGTAAGGATAAATCGTTACTTGATTTATATTGATAAGGAACTCCTTTTGAATGATTTTCGAAACTATTTCAATTTAAAATTTATAGATGTCAAAAATGACTTTTTTGTTCACGTTTTTACGAAAACGGGTGGTTCAAAGTACGGTTTTGTGTCAAAAATATTCTGACCTTTTACCCTAAGAGCCACCCTAAACATATGTTATGATTATCGCTACAAATAATGGCATAAAGTTAAAAGAGGGACTATCATTAAAGTCCCCGTTACAGACCCCTGAAATTAAAGCAAGAAATTGAAAGACAATGCTTATCTAATTAAGGGGTCAGCTGTAAAACACTAATGAAAACTTCTAAACGGTGGTCCTTCATAAAACAATTCCTACTCAAGATCAGCTATGGAACCCAATGTACTCTGGTCCTGTATTTTAAATATTATTTCCTCAATATTTTGTTAAATAAACCTAATTCTAGTTGCCAATGAAGATTCTAAGTACCGATTATTGTAAATTAATATATGTTAAACTAAAATAAAAAAGGCTCTCACTTGCAAGTTTTTGAAGAAGTATTCTAGTATACATGTGATTGAGTTCTGCTGCGTTACACGTATCAGGAACGCATATGCCGATTTTTAGAGCCATTTCGCCTTCAACACTGCCCTGAAAGATAAAAATACTCATTTAACCTTAATGCGGTTTTTCAACGTCAACAGTGCTCAATGGGTTTCAGGAATAATTTTTATCTTTATATTATTCAAACTCCTCCACTCATTTCTGGTCAAATTGACCCGCTGTGAGGAGGGTGCTAATCAATGATTTTTACATAATTCTTGACACTTACACCACCAAGTGGTATTTTTAAGTTACAGTATCTTCCCTTAACTTCAGAAGTAAACTTGTTTCTATTTGGAATTCGCAAACTCTAGCATTTTGTGAAGTCACCTGGCCAATACAGTCTTCCTCCCGTTATTCCACTAGGCGGTTTTCCAGCGAAATCGAGCACTAAAAAATATGTCGTTTAACTTAAAAAGCAACGCCCGGTTGGAGTATTTTTCCAACCAAAATAATGTGTAAAACAATGAATATAATCAGGGATAGATTTAATTTTAGAAGTAGGAATGGAGAACGGTGAGTATTTACTTCAGTCCGTCTCATAGCCCAGTATAGAGCCCCTCCCTTCAACACGTCACGAAAAGTTTAAATTATCTTATTGGCTCGCTTAAACTACGCTTTGATGACGTTGCTGACGGGGACGTCGAAAAATACGAAATTCCTTTTTACCTCTGACGCTGTGACCCGCCTCTTCTTTCATACCCCTCCGTCACGTGGAAAGGGGTCCGGGACTTTGACGCGTGCCCACATTAATCTGTTCTCCATTCCTACTTCTAAAATTAAATCTATCCCTGGTTTTGCACAATGAATTTATCAATTAGAACCATGTTTTTTTCTACAATATTAAAGAGGAAGATGCAAGCAATTTGGTTTCCTGTATGGATACTACGCGTTAGGGAGGTTTGCATCAAAGTTTGGTACAGCATGTTCAGTCTTTCATTATTCTTTCTATTGGCCTCCTTGGTTGAATCAAGTAAAAGGGTTTGTCCGCGTATGCACGCACGCTAATATGTAGGACCTATATCAAGCTTATATTCCACAAATCGAGTTCTACTGCACATGTGTGAATTTTGTAGACTTACTGGTAATGGGCATCGTTGAATCTCTCCGCCGAGTCGTGCCACGCTTATTCACGTGACATTACCCATCACTACTCCAGAAAATAGTAACACTACTACTTCAATATATAGGTCCAGAAGTGTATAACACTTCTCTTCGGGAGAAGTATACCTATAAGCGGGGTAATTGTAACATGATTCTTCCCAACATCAAAACATTTGGAGCAAGGCTACTAAACCGAACCACATACGCCATAAATAGTTCCTTCGTCATTACTCTATTAACGTTAAACTATTTGGAAAGACGCGCTTGTGGATTTTTGTCCCTCGTCAAGACAATCAAGGTTTGTGCGTTAATTGATTGCTGTGGATTTAGTACTACCAAACAGTTATTGAATTCACCCTAGGGTGCGATGCCCATCTGAAATTTGAAGAGCGGAAAGAGCAAAAAATAAGAGTGAGCCTGGGAAGAATGACGTTACATAACTAAAGTAACAAGAGAAAACAGAATGTCATCCTTCTTCCAATATCCCCTTCTGATAGGTCTAAAACCGCCCCCACAAGTACAGAACACGCTTTTAATGAAACAGTAATACGCGCCTACTAACAAATTATTTTGGTAGAGGTTTCGATTAATAGCTCTTTAATTGCGATTAATATTACGACTTACGTTTCAGCGCCCATATGGTATTTATAGATTTGAAAACGTAATTGAGTGATTCAACGCAACGATAAACTTTTACTGGGATCATTCTTGGCGTAGCAATCTCTTTTTCAACTTTAAATGCATTTTCAAGTATTGCGAATGGGTTTACGAGTTGTGAAACCAGTAATTTCGTCTTAACATTCTCCAAATTTTGAACGATACTTCTTTGAAGTTCATCGCCATTTACCTCATTCAGTTCGTTATTTTTTGAAAGGCTTGTTAATACTTGAGAAAATAAACACAAGGCGAAAATTTTGAACGGCATATTGCTTGTCGAACTCGTCGCTTAGGCAAATAAGGTTCAAATGATAATTTGAAAAACCTCTGTTTATTCTAATGCTGTAAGTGAAGTGTAGACTAACATTTGTTTGGGTAGTAGAGAGCGAAAGCGCGTTTAGAGTATTGTACATTTACGTTGACTCATTAACGAAGTAAATGTTTTGTTGTAGTATAAAACCTTCAACAACTACTGCTTAAGCTTTAAAAAGCACAAATCGCGCATTCTAAATACTTCTAGAAACCAAATTAGTTTTAATTGAAACAAATAATAGCATCTTTAAGTGGTAGTAGAGTATTAATTGATTACTAAATTATGAATATAAACGTTTTTTTCGAAAAAAATATATAAAAGCATAAGATACGCTTCATAACTGTGACACTACCTATACCTTGTATGCTGGAGGCTTACTGAGAGCAGCTGGTTCGAGAACGAAAAGCGAGAATTGACAACACGCGGTTTTGCAATCTAGTCTGTACTAAGCCTTTGATAGCGCCTCACCAGGAGTCGCCTTACGAGAATCTATGACCCACGTCACTTCATGACAAGCTCTCAGTAACCAGTGAAAATCTTATGGAACATATCTTATAAACTTATGATTAAAGTAAAAACGTTTGTAAATACGTTTATGTTTTGAGAAATGGTAAAGAAAAAGTCACCGTTATGATGTCATCTGCCAGTCAAGCGGTGGGCTGTGTGCTTATTTGATTTTAAATTTTGAAATAATAAAAACTATTATACAAAATATTGTTCCCTATATAAAACCATCAAAACCTGATGGGAGTCGATATAAAATGCCACTATCCTTTTTACTCGTGCGGGGGAGAATCCCCCCCTCGCACGAAGTATTGGTCCCGGTTTTCAAGGTCTCTCTAGCAATAGCTTTGGTAATGCATGGCAACAGGAATACCGTGTGTTCGGGGCTTTTCATCCCCATCATTCCGATTTCGAGTTTTTTAAGTAAACACTTATTTGGTGACTCCACCAAAACGAACTCTAGTTGAAGCGACAAAAAAGGATAAATAGACTCCTCCTCCTCCCAAGCCCGCGATGGTGCAAGAGGATAAAGACTCCGGCTCTAAGGCGCGCGCTGTTGTTTGGACATGGTGCTAGTAGCTAGAGCAGGGCCGGAAATAAGAAAAATGTCTTATAGGACATGCGTCCAGTGACCCCCTGTTTGACTTGAAAATTTATAGGACATTGTCCACTGGAGTGTGCAAAATAGTGTCGAATCTCCATAGTCAAGCTATCAAAACTTCGGAAAATTTATTGGTCAAACTGTCCGGTGACCCCCTTAGTTTTTAAAAAAATTATGGGACATTTTAAAATTTTATTGGACAATGTCCAATGTCCTGTGCTTATTTCCCGCCCTGAGCTAGAGGATAATTAACTTTCCTTCTAAAGAGTTACGCTGTCTGCTGCGAGTTCTACTGTTAAGATTACATTTATTTCGCTCAGAACTGAAGGTATGGCGTCTATTAAAGAAATTGTCACCTCATGCTCGCTTTTTTAGCCCCTATTTTTTCACTTTTTAATTATCTAACACTAGCCGTTACCCGCGGCGTCGCTCGCGTGTAATAAGAACTTCCATCTAAAATGATATAAAGAATGGGTTGATTTTACTGATGACTAATATTTTTGTAGCACCCTAGGAGCGAAGGCACTCGGCACAGTCCGTCAGCCCGTCAGGATATTTTTTAATACTTTTCACGCGGGCATTATTCCATAAAAAAGGGTTTTTAAGTTTTTAGCCGCCATTTAAAAGATGGCAACAAATCGAACCCAAAATACCATTCAGCCCGTCTATAGGTTAAAGGAAACCATTGTACTAAATATTTGTGAAATCGGTTGAAACGCGCTGACTTTATTGCATAGAGAATATTTTCTTACATTTCTGGGCGCCATTTTAAAATATGGCGAAAAATCGAACCCGAAAGACCATTCAGCCCGTCTTAAGGTTAAAGCAAACCAGTGTACTAAATATTTGTGAAATCGGTTGAAACGCGCGCACTTAATTGCATAGAGAATATTTTTTACATTTCTCGGCGCCATTTTTTAAGATGGCGGCGGATTGGAAAAATCTTTCTTAGTACGCGCCTACTACTTATGAGTAACGTTCCTGCAAAGTTTCAGCCTTCTGGGGCAGCTTGTTTAAAGAAAAAATAAAAATATTTTTTTCACTTGAGACATAAAAAACTTAATTAAAAACAAAATTAATAAATAATCATTATGATACCAATTATCAAAATTTTTATTAAACAGGAAATTCTTTCAATATTACAAAATATCAAAACCAGGGATAGATGTAATTTTAGGAGTAGGAATGGAGAAGAGTAATCAGGGAGCGAGTCAAAGTCCCGGACCCCCTTCCCTGAGACGGAGGGGTATGAAAGAAGAGGCGGGTCAAAGTGACAGAGGTAAAAAGAAACTACATATTTTTTCGCCGCCCCTGTGAGCAACGTCATCAAAACGTAGATTAAGTGAGTCAATAAGATCATTTAAAATTTTCGTTACCTGTTGAAGGGATTGGCTCTATACTGGGCTATGAGTCGGACTGAAGTATTGGCTAACCGTTCTCCATTCCTGATTCTAAAATTACATATATCCCTGATTATACTAAAACTTCTGAATTTGTATGAGACATGCTTATAGGCGAGATTGAACCTGATTTAAATTAGTTTTTCATTTAAACTTGATCTTTTCGCCTGATTTTTGTGGTTTACTCTTTCGAAACGTTTTTCTAGTCTCATCATTGGGGCTTCGATAGACAAGGAAAGAACGAAACCACATATGCATGAAATCGTTAAAAATCCAAAACAATTGGCTATCTGAAAAAAGTAAAAAATAAAAGATAAAACTAAACTTTTCTTTAGTTGGAGGTAAGGTCATTAAACTCAGATGAACTGGAATGGTGATTCATCACGTGGTTCTTTTAGGACATCGCCTCTCTAGCGCCACGCCGCGACCGATATTGAAACAATTTCGATTCAAAGCATAGTCATAAGTTTATGAGTCGGTAAGTTTTGGGACTCCTCCGCTAGGGGCGACGACAGGCGATGCCGTTCGATGAACGGGGGTTTTAGCTTATCATTTGTGTTTAGTGATCTTAGGAGCTGCAATGCTGCCAGACACTTCTCCCACGTATTTTTTGGACTGTTTGTCGGCTGCTCTGCTTTCCGTTTTCAGACACATCCGTAAACGATATATTTTTGTTTGTGGCAACTTAAACTTGGCTTAATTTCAATAACTATTTATTTAAATTGGAAATCACAAACTTTAAACGTTCAAGACAACAGTAAAACCTTAAAGAATACAACATAGACGCTGGTATTTTTAAAATTGTGTCCTCTAGTTCTCTGAACAAATGAAGAAGACGATAATTATAAAACCACAACCCACGCGGTCACAAACGTGATCGAGTTAGCTATGCCCAAACAAAATGTCTCTCTCTATAAATGGCGGGCAATCACGTGATCATATTTTTCCCGCGGAAAACGCCGCAAGATTTTCTTTACACATCCGCGGGGCTCGAATGGGCTAATTAATTCTATTCTTTATACTTAGTTTTCAGGCTAGGATGATCCATACCATTTTAACAAGGAGACCAGTCTACTAGGAGGACAAAATAGTTTGCTCTTCTGTCCTCCAAAGCAGCCTCGTCTCCTTGTAAAAATGCGGAATGAATCCTCCAGGAATGAGAACTATATACTCACCACAATCGAATTTTCAAAATGAAGTAGAGTACTTCTAGAAAAATAGAAATAATCAATTACAATTCGGTGGACTAAGTAGATAGAGTAGTTAACACGACTAAGAATAATCCACACATTCCAGGACAAAAATGTATCAACTGTTCCTGAAAGTTAATTATTTTTTAGTGAAATATTCCTTGGATGAAAAGTTTGAAAGTACATTTTCATACCTCCATGTCCAGTCGAACACGCGAAGATAACCCAAGACACTGCCATTGACCATAAGGTTTTAGAAAATACGTTGAATAGAATATTTATGATTGGTCCTTCTTGGGCCCAGTAAAGGCAGTGGATAATAAACAGCAAAGTAGTGCAGGAGATAGTCCAACCCGCGTATATCAAAATCAAAATCAAAGCCTAAAAAGATGATAAGCAATTTATTACTTACCGAGAAACCAACACACATAAGCGGGATATACATCATATCATAAGTTCATGTGATGTGTTCCTTAAGATTGTTACTGTTTACTGAGACCAAGAAGGGATATCTAGTTTACTAGGAACAAGGTATAAGATGCCTAAGTATTCGCGCGCGGCGCGCCATAGTCCCAGTCCCTAGCTCTTTCAAAATACTAGGGGGGACGTAAAAGGAGGCCGAGCTATTTCGCCTCTCCTCAGTCGACAGTAGTCGCGTCGTGCTGACGTGCGTTTTCAAGAACCAATGAGATGCTGGTTGTAATTTAGAGACGGGAATTAACCCCGGACTTTCGTTTGGACAGGAAATAAAGCGAATTTATATCTTCTCCCTAGTAAACTAGATATCTCTTTTTGCTGAAACCTTGTCTTAAAGTGACATACATTCTCGTAAAGCGACGTCTGGTGAGGCGATATAAACTTATATGCATTAGGATTAATATAGCGCTATTTGTCCTCAAAGAGTTAAGGCAATCATGTTTATATCTCACCTTATTTAGAAACCCTTGAGCTCCATTCATGTGAACAATGATAAAGCCTAACAGGCATCCAATAATATAAGACTGAATTCTCGTATATGGTTTTTGACTAATTACGTTAACGTAATTTCCGATGCTAAAAATAAGGTGTTGTAATTAAATATTAGCATAAATGAGTATGGGATTCCAAAAATACATGGATTTCATTTACTTGGCGCCCGTAAACTACATACTAATATCTGGTTGAACTTTGAAGATAAGGGGAAAGGCTTCAAACTTCATGAAACCGCTAGCTTCTCCTTCCTCGCGTCTCATTGGCTATTCGAATTCTACAGGACCGGTAGGCCCTTGTAGATATGACATGACACCCTTCCGTAATGTTAAAGGAAAATTCACAGTTTTTAGGGTTAGCGGCCCATAGAAAAAGCATTAAAAATTTTCGGTTTTTTAAGGCAATTGAAGCCGGCCATACGGAAAAACTATAGCGAAGTTAGTTTTCGGAATACTTCTAAATTAACAAGCATTTCTTAAATGAGAAACTTACCTGTTTCGATTTTTAATTAATGAATTCTAATTTTTGTAATTTAACTAATTAAGATAGTACGTCAAAAAATTACTTTTGGGTCAGATGTCAGCCTAACCTTATAGCGCGCTTAAACCTATTTCTTCATTTCGTTCTCGTTGACAACTAGAAGGGCCTAGGTTTGTGGGTGCTAACAAGTTACGTTGACAAATTTCAAATGTTGGGTTTCTTGCTGATTTTCCTAATTTCTTAGCAGTAGACGCTGGTATTTCATCCGAGCTTGAGCACCTTTATATGTATTTTCTAATTAACTGTAGCACCCTTAATAAGAAATACGTCGTTATCAGGTCGAATTTTCGTCTAGAAAAGTAATTCAGGTAAATAATTACAGTTAATAGAGGTTTTTATATCTTTTGAAGTAAGCTTTTCAACGTTCTTTACGGCCAAGGCTTAAGTTTTAGTTTGTCTATGTAATATAGTATTTACATAGCCAACTAGATTAGACTAATCTAGTTGGCTATGGTATTTATAGTGTCTTTCCTTTTAAAGATTATAAGAAAGCTTATTTCCAGCACTGTTTTGGATTGGAATTACAAAAATACGCAGTCTGCTTCGATTCATGCTACAAATCCTAACCCTAGGGCCTACGGCCGTATTCTGCAGAAAAGTTAAGCTCCTCCTTCTGCCCTTGGCTCGCTGGTTGGACCGTCAACCATTGCCCTTGGCCTTTTAATTGGCTACGTCTACCGATGACGTTACATGCCTTGGCTCAGTGATTGGAGGTTCAACTGGCAAAAATAAGCCTTTGAATTCAGTTCAGTTTGAGTTTCAAGTTGAACCAAATTTCGGTGTAAGGTCAGTGTACAGTGTAAATTTGTCGCCAAAGGTCAGTGCTGCAACCTTTCACCGGAAACGTTTAAGCTATTAACGCCACCTATCATATGAACTGAATAGTAATTTCGTGCCGTCTGCTCTTTTTTAATTTTAAATGACGTCAACGTATTTGAGACAGCCGCTTGTTAAGGTAACATCGTTTAATGTTGAGTAAGTTATATATTTTCACGTAAATAATGTGCTTGACATATTTGTATAAAAAATTAAAAACCAATTGTAATTGCTGAATTAAGTATTAAACGTCAAATCTTTCCCTGTTTCCATGTTGTTACTTTGATAACATCGAACCACAACTACCTAAGCGTAATGAAGGCATAACGTGAAGGGCACACAGATTTTTGTGTCAGTAGTTTTATTGGTAATGGTGAAACAGTAATTTTTTCATTCCTGTGTAATTTATCTTCAACTTTTGAAGTTGTAATTACATTTATTTATATGTTCTAACATTGGTAAGATTTATTTGTAGTTATTGTTTTGAATTATACATAGTAATGAAACATGTTTAAAAAACTGAAAAAGGCGCCACATTCCCTCTATGAGTTGAAGGTTGTACCCTTGCTGGTCATCAGTGACACGCCCAAGAGAGGACAAAGATGTAATAACATATCACAAAGCATGTAAATGATGTCCACCGCCAACAGAGAACTCTTTCCCGAGGTGACAATGAAAGGCATTCCTCAACAATATTCCACTTGTTATGGAAGAACGTGAAGCTCTGCGTATTGCAAATTTGGTAAGTTCTCGTAATGTATTAACCATGTTATTAATATTATTTTTTGTTGCAGGTGGGTGCAAGCTTCTTGAATAGCCTTCCTACAGTTTTTGCTGTAGATTCCTCGAAGAGCCTTCTGCTTTCCATGAACATGGTGCTCATCCAATTGCCACTGAAGAACACAGAAATGGTCATAAGAATGGTTTCTATTCGACGTAGGGTATAATAGTCCACCTTCTGAAAATTTAATTTGGACATGTTTTTGAGATAGAGGGTTGCTGCAAAGTCTGTTAACCATTAAGAGTTACTGCGGTGTCCTTTGAATTTTATTCTTCACTTCAACATTTCATTGTTCTTTTTTCCATCATTCCTTGCTATTGTTTCTGCATGCATGGCCTTCCTTTATGGTTTCATTTATAAATGGTCTAAACTTTCTTATAGCTTAGTCGCTGCCTAGTAAGAAAAGCAAGAAACGCTCATAGCTTCCGCTAATGCATGTTTGGAGGCCCTACTCATGTTTGCGTCTGTTTGGCAAATAATGACTGAAAATGAAAGGGCTAGGAATGAATACGAAAAGCTAAGGTTTGAAAATAAAAGGTTTAGACTGGAAACCGAGAGTATTCAAGCCAACATCATGACCGAAGTGAAAAATTGCGGCCTGAAAATAATGACTAGTTTTGTTTTTTGAAGACATGCTCAAGCGAAGCATGTTCTACTTTACTGTAGATAATTTTCTAAATGCCATGATAGGTTGGTTGAATAACGTCTCCCTGTATTTCAATTATTTTCAATGCTCAATTTGGCTTGCACTTTCTTCATGACGACATGAACTCTCTCTGATTATTGTATTCTCCTTTGTGATTTTATAGTACTCATTGTAGATATTCTATTAATTCATTTTCACCACAGTTTCTTTAATATCCAATTTGACACGTACTTTTTTTCATTCTCTCATTATAAATAGTTATTTTTTCGCGTTTAATCCATTTAATTTATTACATGCGCTATTTGCGTGTATTTTATGACTTATTTCTCGCATACGTGTTAGTTTACTGTTAACTTATATTGTAATTTAGTAGACGCTTCATTTAATAAGCCAATTAAATTTATTGCATGGGTTATATCATGCATGCATTGAATAATTTATTGCATGGGTTATATGCATGCATTGAATTTATTAGATAGACTTCATAACATTTTTTAAATTATTTGGATTTTTGTTATCATTGACTGTTATTAAAAGGGGTTGTGAGCCTTTGTGGATAGTGCTTGTCATCCTCATAGAGCTAAGTGGAGCCAGGGAGGGGTTTAAAAAAGAAGAAAAAGTCTGTTACCGCCTTTAATGCTTTAAAACCGTTAATGGCATGTTTTTAATCTGTTCACATTAGGATTATGTTGATGATGTCTAGCCTTTACTCAAGATGACATTATTTATAACCAGCATGCCAGCACCCAATCAATCCCGATAGGCTCTCAAACCCAAAAATTGGGCAATTTATTTTCCACGTGTATTAAACTTTACATATTTCTGACTGTCAAGAGTTCATTGCTCTATTCTGTTGCATGATTGTAATTTACATCCTCCGAAGTCTTCATGACCACATACCTATTTTAAATATAACTTAACTATTCTATTGTCATTCATTAGACCTATTTCAGATTTACCATATTCATATTATGAGAAACAAAGGGGTGATTATACCAATTGCTGCATACTGAAATGCTTACTTTTCAAGTAACTGTTCAGTGTAAATATGGTTACTGGTTATGTTTTATAAGTTATGTCGATTTTCAGTTGTAAAGCGCTTCCGCGACTTCCAGTGTTAGTTGCGAGGCGCAAATGGCTTGACACTTAGTCTCTGGATAAGCTTTTTCGTCAGCAGTTGGAAGATATACCTCGTCTGCGAGAGGAAAGGATAAATATTGATTAAAGGGTATGGGTGTATCTCGCTCATCAACACACCATTCCATGAGAATATAATAAGTGCGAAATTGTTAATGCCACAAGAGCATGAACGAATCATGGAGTTGCTCTTGCGATTTTGGTCATGCTAAGTGCTCAAATAAGGCTTTAACCATTCAGTTACCACGGGCGATCAGCCCTCTCACCTTTTTACTACAGTGACTTCTATACTGCGATCGACAGTTGCCACACAATCTGAATAAGTAATAAATAATAAAATCCTATGAAAAACATTAACATGTACAAAAATGGGCCAAGCCTCGCTTCGTGCCCTCTCCGCCGTAAAACGTTCTGAGATCCCATGTAGAGCCAAGTCTGCCTTTTGTTCTCATTCAATCACCATGCAATTGAACAATTATGTTATAAATTAAGTCCTTTTCCTAATTAATAACCAATATTCTTTGACTCTATCATTATTATACATCTTTGTTCGTATCAAAAATATCGTGACTTGGCAATCGCAGGTAAGTAATATTAAATGGAAGTCGAGGGGATATTCACTAAATCGTTTAAGGTCGAGGGGATATGTACCAGTTTGTAAGATGAGTCATGCACAACCCTTTGTACAAATTATATGGTGAGTTATGCATAACCCCATTTACAAATTTATAAGGCGACTTATGCATACACGTTTATAAGGTGCGCTTGCCAAGTCACGATATTTTTGATACGAACAAAGATGTATAATAATGATAGAGTCAAAGAATATTGGTTATTAATTAGGAAAAGGACTTAATTTATAACATAATTGTTCAATTGCATGGTGATTGAATGAGAACAAAAGGCAGACTTGGCTCTACATGGGATCTCAGAACGTTTTACGGCGGAGAGGGCACGAAGCGAGGCTTGGCCCATTTTTGTACATGTTAATGTTTTTCATAGGATCTCACTTCTTTTTGTAGACCCTCTCGTTATACTTCGGTAGTTATATTAAAACAAGACCCTCTCGTGGTACTTCGTTTTCCAATATAATCGCTAACGTTTGTCCATATTTACGCTGAATTACCCCTTTAGACCCGCAGAGAATATGCAATAAAGATTTTACGCGATATCCTAATATAAGAATGTAGCATCAGTTACGGCACATTTCTTTTAAAATACTACTCCTATTAGTTTTAATATATATTTAACTTTCGGTTAACTTTGGACCATTACGTCCTTTCATCAAGAACACACACTATTTCTGTTGAAAAGACGACAGCGCCATCTAGTTTTAAAATAAAGAACTAAAGAACAATTTTATAAAAATTTCGGGATGTTTTAATTTTTCTGTGCTCTATAAAATAAATGAAAACTAAATCCTGAATTTTAAGTTTCTATCTACCCTAGAAGTACCTTAGAATTTTGATGATCGGTGAGTGAGTGAGTGAGTGACAAAATAAGGTAGATTTCACCTTCGATATTTCGAAAAGTATATAAGGTAGGAACTTGAAATTTGGAAACCATAGCTAGGATTGACAGTCCTCACGGCCAGAAAAATTTCAGACTTTTACCTATACCCATCACGAAGTTACAGTGGGCTTAAAAGTGCCACGAGTTGCTTCGAGAAAAGGATGTCAGTGCTCGACTTGGCTGGGAGCACTGCCGTGCTCCCAGATAAATTAAATGGTGTGTTTTTATTTAAATCGGATTTTTAAGGGGGAAAATTAAAGAGTTTAGTTGAATACTTCATAAATTAATTAATCCTTCATAAATTACACTCACCACTTTACTCGACACGTTGATCAACGTCGGGAGGTTGATAGAAAGTGTTGAAATGTCGTCTGCTGTAAGTGCGTTCAGCACATAGCGTTACCGAAGCAACCAGTAAAACCGGTGTTTAACCGGTAACTCATTTGTCAGTTTATGAAAAACATTTTGAATTTGGTGTATAATTTGATAGTTTACATCTGAGTCTGCGCGGAATTTGCACCAATCACTGAGCCAAGGCATGTAACGTCATCGGTAGACGTAGCCAATTAAAAGGCCAAGGGCAATGGTTGACGGTCCAATCAGAGAGCCAAGGGCAGAAGGAGGAGCTTAACTTTTCTGCAGAATACACCGCTAGGTTTTACGCTACGTAACCCGTAACTTAATACTGTATTCATCATGACTGTTTGTTGACGCTTCTAGTTTTAAGTAAAAAATGGCATATCTATCCAAGTTATTATGGTTTAGAAATAAACGGTAGTGTTTTCACCCTGTGAAGAATTCAACTTCAAAATATTACAGGAAAGATGACAAAATGCTCAATGTGTTTTCCCTACGGCAGTTAAAAGAGTGTTGTTTACGTTACATTCTCATTTGAGGACAGGTATACACGGTTTCATTATTTGTTAATCTCACTAAAATGCTACTAATTGTGAAGGTGTGTGATATAATTCCTGAAACTAAACCAATGTAGAGGACCAGATTATTCGTTAAAACAATTTTGATCATATTGAATCAGTCATACTGTGATGTTACGTTATCATTTGTTACCAACAGTGGATTGTTTAATTCATAAGTAACAGTGGTACTGGTTAATGCAGTAGGACAGTGTCGTTATATAATTTAATTAGTGAAATAATTTTCAGGTTTACATCACAGATTCTCTCAACGTAACCACGTTAGAAACGGAGGGTTACGTTGTTTGTTATTTCCACAGTCCACATTGCCGTTTGTTTATTGGTTTAAATTGCTATGAATTGTATAGGTATTTGATTTAATTACTGGTATTCAAGCTAAACTATAGAATAACATCATTCATTAACATATTGTATAGATAATCTTTATGTTACCACAAACCTAGCACAGGATATGATAAAAATTGAACGCAATTTGTTGGAAATAATCAAAAACTCCTCTAAACATTAGAATTAAGGTGAATTAATTGTTGAAAGTCATTTTATAAGCTTAATGAGCACTGACGACTAGTCAATTTCAACGTAATTAAGTATAATTAATGTGAAATTAAACCCCAAATATACATTTTTTGGATGAAAACTCAGATAACTCTTAAATGATGTTCTTGATTAAGATTGTATCTACCCAAGCCGTTAGTAAAGCCCCATGTTTTCTCTTTCACACTTAAGCTAATTTAAATTATCTCCAAAGTACCTTAATAGGCGCGAAATTCAAAAGTTTTGCGTAAAATGAGAATCGAAAACTCCACTGAAAATTGTAATTAACGTGAAGTATATATTGAAAGTCATTTTATAACCTAAATGTACACTGCCAAAACACAATCCTACGTTAATTTTAACTCAATTTAATATAATTAACCAAAATATACATTTTTGGATAAAAGCTCAAATAACTTTTAAATAAACTGTTTAATTATGATTAAAACTACCCAAGCCATTGGTAAAGCCCAATATTTTCTATTTCACACTTAAGTTAATTTAAACTATCTTTAAAGTACATTAATTGCCGCGAAATTCAAAAGTTTAGGGTACCATAATGATGAATATATGGCAAAAATATTAAACTGCACTAAACATTGCAATTAGGGTAAAGAATTCAAATAAATTTTAAGCTTAATCCACTCTCACGAACCACGCTCAAATTAAGATTAAAACCTTACAAGTTTTTCGTACAGCCACAGTAGTTTCCTATTTCACTTTCAAATTAATTTAAATGATCATTAAAATATATCAAAAGCGCATACATTAAAATTTTAGGGTAATTGCAATTAAAGTTAATATTTTATTGAAACTTGTATTATAAACTAAATCCACACTAGATAAACAAGATAAGCCGTTAAATTAAACTCAATCAAGTATAATTAATGTGTTTTGGGTAAATTCATGGATACCTTATAATTAAAGTAACAAATTAAAATTAAAACTACACTTATCTTTCACCCAGCCTCCACTTTCCTGTTTAATTCTTACGATTAATTAAATTGTCATTTAAAAGCATTTTTCCCCATTTTGAAAAGAGAGCCATTGAAAAGGAGCGATATTTAAAAGTTTTGGGGCAAAATAGTGATTGTTCCGCAAGAGTCAAACAGTCACACCTCTAAAGTTTGCAGTTAGGGACAATTTCTTATTCAAACTCGTATAATAATCTGAAATAAGACTAGTAAAAGAAGATAAGCCGTTAATTTCAACTTAATAACCATATTTAACGTGAAATTAATCGAAAACAATACGTTTTTTGGGTAACTATAGATAACCCTGAACTGAAATAATAAAATAAGATCAAACTGCGCGAGTTGTTCTTTCAGCCTAAATGTTTTCCTATTTAACACTAAAATTAATTACATTATCACTATAATACATTAATAGCCTCCAAATACAAAATTTTAGGGTAAGGAATGTGTCAAAATGAAACTTTTCCATTTAAATTTTAATATATCATTAACATAGTTCGCAAAATCACCAGCAACAATTTAATCTGGCAACATTCAATGTAATAATGTTGCCAATAAAACAAGGGCGTCTAGCCCATAACTAAGCCACATCGCTAGCCATCTCTCGCTATCCCTAATTCAATAAATTTTCTTCTACTGAAATATCACCTAGCATACCAGTCAAGTGGGGGGGGGGAGCAACAGAAAATTTTAAAGCACAGTCTTGCGATTAGTCTTGGAATTTGGGCCTCAAATTACAACCTCTAATCTGTTTGGTACACATCAACTTCAACGTAAATGTTCAATGTGATTACCATTGTGGTGCACGCACTCTTCATCTGCCCATGTCTTGCAATAACTTTTCAAGAAACGAACTCATGACGCAGGAAGTCCAATTAAATGCCTTCAGAGATTTTCTTATCAAGAAAAAGGGTCCGATAATTTGGTTTCCAAGAATGCCCTCCCGAAAATGCACGTTATGAAGGTTGAGTTGTTTACCAAACAGTTTAGAGGTTGCAATTTGTGACCCAGGTTCTAAGAGACTAAGACTAATCGTAGGACTGTGCTTTAATATATTTTGTTGCATTCAGGCATACAGTAAAACATGAATTCAAAACATTAATTTACACCCTGTATAATTTAGTATGACATCTCCCGTTGGCAGTATTGGGGCTTTTACATAAAGGAAGCTGTTGGTCTGATCTCGACAACACTGTATATGTATACAGTGTACAAACAAATATTTTTCTTCCATATTTCAAATACCGTCGTTTTTAAACTTCTTTCATAAATAAAGTACAACATTATTTGCTTATCGAAATCAATGTTTTTGAATATAAGTTAAATGTAATTAACGATACTTAAGTACTTCTTTAAGCAATTAGAAATAGATCAACCCCAAATGTATGACGGTAAAGCAAAAATAAAATTATTCAAATTTTAATTACAATAAGATGTTATAAAAAAACGGCTTGGTTTGGACCAAGGCCGAAAAAACAAACGATATGTGTGAGGTTTATCATTTGACTGAAGTTTCAGATATTGCAATTGTTTTAGTTATTTTTAACCATTTAATCCTTAATCAATATTAAATTCAATCAAATGATTTTACTGTTAATCGATCCATTCCCTCTAAATTAATTGAAAAAATTACATATCTACGCTTTTTCAAGAACAATTACATTTTCCGAAAACATTTTATCATGAAATTAATTATTTTGAAGGGATTTCGTGTCGTTGCTCACTAACTTGTAAGCACCTTGACGGACACAGTTTTAATTGTTGCTGGCTTAACAAATTTTCAAGTTTGCACCAAAAAAGTTTAAATCTGTAGTAAGTTTCTGAGAAGACTGATGTTAGAGAAAATATGATAAAGAACTTTTTTCTCAAACTAATTTATAAACTAATGTCGTCTTCTTGCGACAAAGCAACAATGTTTATCCTTTGTGGTCTCGTTTAGGAGGTGGCTCTCTGTAGCACAGGAAAAATATGATATCGGTATAAATATAACCAGCAGTAAGGTAAGGGACTAGAATTAAAGTGCCCTAGCATTAGTAATAGAGCCTAGCACTAGTGAACAAATTTGACGATTTTATGCCGCTTCCATCGCCAAGTGAAGAGTTTGGTTACCTCGTTACTTCTAGTCCCTTATCTTACTTCTAATATAACCAAAGGGTAAAGATTACATGAAAAGAAATACTTCTCAGTACCAATGACTTGTTATATTCATTACATGCGGAAATAATATGGGTATACACATTATTCATTACCAGTTATGCGAAGGTCACACTTTACTCCGACCCCCCCTTCCTCTATTTTCCCAATATAAAAAATTTTAAAAGCACCAGTGGTTCAAGTGTATGGGTCATCTGAGCCGTCGCAACACACTCAGCCAATAATACCATATAGTTCGAAACCTTTTCACATTAGTGACTCTCCGGACTTGCCCGCCAACCTTAATAACCTAAAACTATAAAACATTCGTGTACATGAATGATTATGATTATGGTTGTGGCTTGTCACTCGCTAGCGCCTGAAGGACCGATCACTCAGTGTAATTTGTGAACATTTGTAAGCGAGTAGACCATTTTAGAAATTACACACAGAGAAACTAAAACACAAGGATGATGCCGCCATTGGGGCCTTCTCTCTCTCTCGCCTAGAAGCACCGCTATAGGCAGAGCGAGTTGACTAGCCTCCTGCCTCTTGTGAACTTTGGCACCGTCTGGCGGTGACCCTTGGTGCGAGGGAGAATACCCCAATGGTGGCCTCGCCCCTGTGTGTTTTCCGAAATGGTCTTTTAGCGTGCTAACATGATTACGCGTAATACTTAACCGGTGTACAAGTAGCGCCAACAATGTAGAAAGGGGTGGTGACGTTTCAAATGAAGACTGAGTTATGACCAAGAAATTCTAAAGCACGGAGAGGGAAATTGCAGTGCAATCCTTTCTTCATAGAGGCGACAATAGAAATGTAGCATTTCGTTTAAATTTTTACATTTTCCTTTCGAATTATGTCAAAGTTCACTTGCTCTTTTTAGAAAGTCAATAGAATATTTCAAATATTCTATGTTGATATCTCAACACGTACTCCCTTCAAAATAATTAATTTCATGATAAAATGTTTTCGGAAAATGTAATTGTTCTTGAAAAAGCGTAGATATGTAATTTTTTCAATTAATTTAGAGGGAATAGATCGATTAACAGTAAAATCATTTGATTGAATTTAATATTGATTAAGGATTAAATGGTTAAAAATAACTAAAACAATTGCAATATCTGAAACTTCAGTCAAATGATAAACCTCACACATATCGTTTGTTTTTTCGGCCTTGGTCCAAACCAAGCCGTTTTTTAGCCATATCGTAGTATACGATAGGCTCTTAGTTTGACCCGAGCCGTCGTAGTAGTAGTAGTAGTAGTAGTGGCCGGGGTTGTCGCTTCGTTATCGTCAGATTTTAGCTTAAAAGGAACTTTATATTACCACCCACCCATAGGGGTTACTGGGCTCGGTTAGAGATTTAATTATAATTAAAATTTTTTCAGGTCAGACCCGGGAATCGAACCCGGGTCCTTGGCGTAGTAGACAAACGCTCTAACCACTAAACCATAGAGACTTGATAGAAACTCCGAGTTTTTTATTATTTATTTTTATCTCTAAAATGTCGGGCACCAAGTGGTTATGGGGTGGGGTACCTCTTAATCTGTGGGGTCGGAAACTTTTGAATTTTTATCTGTGGGGTCGGATACTTATGAATTTGTATGTTTGGGGTTTTTATATTTATTTTCTTTTTATGTATGTTCTAATTAAATAGATAACGATTTTTCTACCGCGCTCCTCATGTGTTTCGTTCTCGTTCGGTAGCTATCGTCATCTATGTTATATTTGACTGGAACGTTTTTGGCGGTTAATTCAAATGTGGGTTTAGATAGAGCTAACATAGTGTTAAATGAGCGTTATGCGTTTGATCATTTTAGCATTGCTAAAAGTAATTCGAGGGGATAATCACTAAAATGCGTAATCACTATAACTAAACTTTCTCTGTCAAAAGTTTCTGGGCATAAGTCCTTGTTAGAAATTTATAAGATGCGATAAGTGTGCATCGGCATAAGTCTATGTTGTAAACTCATCGAGGGGATTATCACTAAAAACTATCTGTTCTTCGATTCGCCGGAATATTAGAATTACAGCATAAGTAAATTTATACGGTTATAATTTAATCACTGTTTAGAGTGGGAATCGAGGGGCTATTCACTCTGATTTTATGCACGGTAAATCATTTAAGCATTGTAAAAGATAGCGCTATTCACTCATTAGGGTAAGGTATAGAGGGGTTATCCACTCATTAGGGTAGGGTATAGAGGGGGTATTCACTCGTACGATATGGCTACTATTACGAGCCCTTGGACCGTCTTGTTTTATAGTGTATCGTGAGCTGAACCCGGATACTTTGCATTGGCTTGCGAAATAACCAGATCATAGTCACAAATCTATTTTAGATAAACAATATCAAAAACTAAATTCATAAATTCCAATTTTCCATGTCATATTTACCAATTGCACGTTGATAGAATGATAACCTTTACGATTAACTAACAGGTACTCTCTAATTTCGCCATTCACTTTGACAGGGGGAACAATCGCAACATGTGTGCAATCGATGCATCCAATAACGCCGGGGAAATGTGTCTTTTCCATAAACCTGCAAAAATTTAATATAAATAAGAACCAAAAGGGCCTTCTTTAGAAAGTAGAAAACCGTTGCCTACGGAATAAGAATTCTTCTCCGTAGAATTCGTATTCCGTAGGCAACGAGAAAACTAAAGCAGATAAGAGAGTGGCCTAACCAGAGCTTTCAAATCCATGCATTATGGAAAATAACTTACCTCATTTGTACAGCCATTCTTTCAGCCTCTGATAATGGAAGTCTTATTGATTTTTCAGTCAAATTATCAACGATTGCATTAGTGACTTTAGTCAATACTCTAGAAACAGTCGACTGACTGACTTCCAAAAACAAGTCTTGCCCAACACATAGTTGGTATGAGCCAACAGCATAGAAATGAAGAGCAATTAAAATCTAAAATAAAACTATTATATTAAGTCTATATTTTTAAATTAAGAAACTGAAAAAGCAAACCTTGCAATCAACAGGCAAATTCGTCGTTCTTTGCCCAGACAAAGGCCCCCTAAGCTCCCTGCACAACTCCAACACTATATGTTTCTCAAGCCTGTATAAACGCCTAAAGTTTATATCCGAGAGTTCAAAAGCTTTGGAGCGGTCTCTAATGACCCTTTGCCTTCTTAAACCTCTTCTTCTATCAATATCTAACGCGAGATAAATTAACTCAATCCGTGCTAAATTGATCGCGGCCATTTCTGCTACAAATTAACCTAAGTTGAAATGTTTTCTCTTCAAACGTCGTCTGCTCAAATAAGGCGGCTATCGAGTGCTGTGAATGGTCAAAAAAGATAACGAGAGAGATTTCACCGGAGACTACCCTGTCGAAATTGATTTCGATATCTACATCTGATTTCGATTTCGAATCGAACAAATTTGGTCGAAAAAAGGTTACAGAATTCGACTTTGGCACTTTTGGATCATCCATATCGAAAACGAACACGATTTCGATCGAAATCCTCATTTCGAAGCTTACAGAATCGTGTCCCTGGCGCCAACATTCTCTTCAAAATACCTGGGAGGTCGTACCCCTTTGTGGGTTGCAAGCAAGCAAATTCGTAACTCGGGCTCCTTACTGTTGTTGAAAACCCCGAAAACTTTCCATTCTACGAAAGGTACAGGCGCGAGTTATAGTTCTTAAGAGCGAAAATTTACAGAAATATATTAATACAAAACAACCAAAAAAAAGAAACATGAATTTAAACTTTGAAGTAATATTGAATATTATTCAATTTACGACATCCTCCCCCTAAAAATGAGGATTACTAATCTTATTTTTTCTTTATTTTCACTTCGAAATTTCTACGGGGTATAGTAATTGTAGTGGTCTTTTTATCTCTGAGCCTAAATGAGTTTTTAACGTGGCAGATCTAACAATTCCATCCCTTCCTACATGTAAATTAGTTATTCTACACAATTTCCAAAGATGACGTTGAATTCGCTCATCTTTCAGAATGACAACATCTCCCACTTTGGGTTCTCTAGAGTTAGCTACAAGTTTCCCATATTTCTGGGCAGACCTTAATTCAAGGAGATAATCTTTTCTCCATCTGATCCAGAACCTATTTAGCAACTCTTGGCGGTATTTCCACCATTTTTCTAAATCTCCATAGCCAATTTGCAACTCTCCTAATTTGAACTTTCTGGGGGGTAGCGTATCTAATCTTTTCCCAATAAGAAAATGGGATGGTGTGAGTGCTGAAGGTTCGCTTTGATCGCTATAAATGTAGCTGATAGGTCGCGAGTTTACAACCGATTCTGCTTCTATGACGACGGTTTCTAATTCCTCGTACGTTAATAAGGCACGACCTACAACTTTCTTCAAACAACCCTTCAGTACTCCAACCATTCTCTTCCACATCCCACCCCACCAAGGAGCGCGATCTACTATGTATCTCCAGTCTATCTTCTTCTCTCCAAAATACTGGATACGTTCTGGAGTGACTACTGTTTTCCATAGTTTGTTTAGTTCTTTTTCAGTCTTTTTGAATGTTTTTGCATTGTCTGACATCATGATCCTACAAACTCCGCGACGCGCCACAAATCTCTTAAAAGCCATAATGAAATGCTTGGCGCTTAAATTTGTCACAACTTCGAGGTGGACAGCTCGAGTCGTCGCGCACGTAAACAAGGCGATGTAGCTTTTTGATTCGACGAATGCTTTCTTTTCCGCGACGTAATTTTTAACCAAAAACGGTCCGCAAAAGTCTACTCCCGTATTTTCAAAGGGCGCGCCTTCGTTTACGCGAATTGGCGGTAGAGGCGCGGTTTCACATTCGAAAGCCTTAGCTTTCACGCGCGCGCAATTTAAACATGTAAAGAGCACGTTTTTGACAACCTGTCGACCTCTTGGAATCCAAAAACGTGTACGGAGACTCGATAGCGTAGCGTTGACTCCCATGTGGAGAACGTCCTCGTGATGCTTCTTTATTAATAGCCGTGTGAAGTGGCCTTGGCTGGGAAGTATAATTGGGTGTTTTTCATCAAAATTGAGGTCCGATAATCCCAATCATCCTCCCATGCGGCAAATACCCTCCTGGTCTAAGAATGGCTTTAATTCAGCGATGAGTGAATCTTTCTTGAACTCTTTCTTCTCCTTCATCGCGTCGATGTCGTAAGGAAAAGCTTACCTCTGGGTGGTTTTTATCGAATAATTTTCAGATTCGAGAATTTCTTGCGTGTTCAACTCCCCCCGTCTCTTGTGGTCCTTGTTTCTCGCATTGAATGTAAATCTTTTTATCCAGGCCACGATCCTTACTACTCTAGAGTACTTGGAATATTTCTCAATTTCCAATAGAGGTTCGATCTTGGGGTTTGAACTCGCGACGAGGTAAACCGCGCAGTCTTCATACTTTGCTCTTCGTTCAGCTTCAACCTCTGGGATTAATTTAGATCTCTCTTCTTTCTTACTGGGCCATTCAGACTCTGATTGCCATAGAAACTCGGGTCCATTCCACCACGTGTCATTTTCCTTTAATTTGGACGCGCTTATTCCCCTGGTCAGTAAATCGGCGGGATTTAACTTTCCGGGCACGTGATTCCATAAAATTGGATCCGTATTTTGATGAATTTCGCTAACTCGATTGTTTACGAAAGGTTTCCAAATTTTCGCGCTGCTCTTTATCCATGAAAGAGTGACAGTGGAATCGCTCCAATAGTGTTTTGAGGGCTTCTCATCCACGAAATTCTTCTCCATTGTTTTTGTCAATCTAGTTCCGAGGACTGCTGCCATTAGTTCTAATTTGGGTATTGTGAGTGCCTTGAGATGCGCAACTCTTGACTTGGAGGTCAAAAGAACGACCTTTACTCGTCCTTCGTTTTCAGATCTCAGGTAAATCACTGTTCCATATGCTTTTTGACTCGCATCCGTAAAACAGTGGAGTTGACACGTTTGACCGTGACCATAGTACCTTGGTACTTCTATTTCCATGAGTCTGGGAAGGTCCATACACCAACTTTACCATTGTTCGACCAGATCTTCGTCTATCCTTTGATCCCAGTTTGTGCCTCTCACCCAAAGCTCTTGGAACAAACATTTTACTGTTATGAAAAAGGGTGACAAAAATCCTACTGGATCAAAGATTCTTGATGAAGCTTGAAGAATAAATCTTTTTGTGTTCTTTTGTTTTCTCAAAAATTCCATAAGGCTGTCTACTTCGAAGTAAAAAATATCTCTCTTCGGCTTCCAAGCTATGCCCAATACTTTGAAGGATATGTCTTCCAACCTTTCAGTACCGTCAATTTCAGATTCCAATTCTTGGTTCAACCATTCCGAGTTGGAGTGGAATTTTCTTAGGTTCATGCCAGCCTGCCTTAGGACCTCTTTCGCGTCGTTTGCTAGACTTAGAGCGTCTTCGTTATCCTTGCCTCCTCCGACTACGTCATCTACGTAAAGGAACTCTTTCAATAGTCGGTAAGCACCTGGAAACGTGTCTTTCTATCCTTCTATGTGGTGGCGAATGGTTGCTCCGAGTAAGAATGGACTTGCGTTGAGAACAAACAGGACTCTAGTCATTCTCAAGACTACGACTTTCATTTTGTTTGGGTCTATTTCTCTTCCCTCGATCCAAAAGAATCGCGTGACGTCTCTATCCTCTTCTGCCAACTTGACTTGTAAGAACGCCTTCTCTATGTCAGCGGTGAAGGCTATGGCATTCTTTCTGAACTGGACCAGTATGCCCAATAAGTTGACGTTCAGTGGGTGTCCAGCGTGTAGGCAATCGTTCAGTGAAGGGGCGTTTATAGGATGGGATGATCCGTCGAATACTACACGTGTTCGCGTAGTGGTTCTGTTCTCCTTCACGACTTCGTTGTGAGGCAGGTAAAATGTACGTCCAGGGGTACCCGGCGTTTTTGCTACTTCTGCTATTCCATTGTTCAAGTGAGACTCAATGACGTCCGCGTAGTCTTTGAAAAGTTGAGGTTTCTTGCGAAATTTCTTCATTTGACCGTAGAATCTTCTTTCTGCTACCATTTCGTTGTCGCTGGTTAGCTTTACGTTATCTTTAAATGGAAGTCTTACAACATAACGTTCTCCATCGAATTCTATGGTTCGATCGAATTCATCGTCGATGACCTTTTCAAGGTTGATTTCGTCATCTGACTTGTCAATTATTCCTAGGGATTCGAGGTTCCACAAGGCTCTAAGGTTCTGGGAAATTAGTTCTTCTTCAGTTTCGTGTGGATCGCAAGGGGTCGCTATCGTGGAGAACACGTTCACGCTATACACGCTAGTATCCCTCTTGTTTTCTGTCTTTCGCACGTAAGGGCCGAGAAAGGTCCATCCAAACATCGTCTCAATGGCCTTGAGTTTTGGGGACAATTTCTCTACTTCGCCTGTGGTGATTTTCCAGATAAAGTCAGCTCCTAAGAGCAGAGATATTTCTTCGTCGCCTGAAGACTCCTCGTTAGGTGGCGTGTCAGCTATCTTCCACTCCTTTCCTTGTGTTAAGCTCTCGATCTCTTCTCGTGGCATGGTGGGTATTTTCCCTCCAATCTTTGGAGTTTCTATTGCTTCTAAGATGACCGTATTTGAATCGTAGGTACTTCCAATGGTGAACTTCACTCTTGATCTCGTGACCTTGGTTACGATTCCTGGGAACGAGTTTATATCCAAACTTTCTGTACCCAACACAGGTAGTTTTAACTCCTTGGATATTTTTGCCATGATGTACGTTCTCTGACTTGCAGGGTCAATCAAAACTCTCACGGTTTTCTCTCGTCCATTGTAAGATACTTTTACCCAAGCCGTTTGCAGGTAAATTACGGGTTTTTCATCAATTTCGCCTGTGTCTGCGATCGCTAAGGAAACGTTGGTATTTTCATTTCCCGTTTCTTCTGTTCTCGGCTCTGCGCTTCCGCCTGGTGGGTACTGTTTTTCGCATACCACGTGGCTATGACGTCTATCGCAGAATTTGCATTTCACCCCCTTTCTGTGGCAGAACCTTGCAATGTGTCCTTTTCCAAGACAGACAAAACAATACCCGAAATCCCTCATAAATTCTTTTCTTTCGTTAGCCGTGAGCGGCTTTTTACACGTCTCGAATTTATGAGCTTCCTTGCAGAAAATGCAGGATTTTTCTTCTTCCTTAGAGGTGTTCGCTACTGCCGTGACTGAGAAAGTCGATGAGTCTTGTTTTGATCGGTGATTTGAGTATTCTCTCGGTTTCTTATGCTCCTTTTCTTGACTAATCGGTACTCTCTTCAATTTCGCGCATTGTTCGCGACTTTCGACCTCTTCCCTAAGAAATTCTATCAACCTTTCCATGCTGTTGATTCTCATTCTTCTATTTTCTCTGGTGAAACTCAGAATTATATCTTCAGGAAGTAAATCCGTGATCATAGGTATAACCAGAAGTGGTATGATACTAGAAGTATTGAGCTAACCAAATTCTTCACTCGGCATTAGTGAAAAGACTTGATAAAACACAAACGGTTGGCCCTCTAGTGGCGGTTTCTGAAATTTCCCCTCCAAAACGTGAGACGCTCGCGGTGGTAGACGGCCGAACTAGATTCAAGGAGCCGGGTCCGTGTTTCGCCGCTTTAGGTTGAGGGGAAGGGGGTAAGAAATGTTTTTGGAACTCGACCAATTTTTTTTCTCTCCGCGATGGAAGCGGCATAAAATCCTCAAATTTGTTCACTAGTGCCAGGATCTACTATCAATGCTAGAGCCCTTCACTTCTAGTCTCATACCACTTCTGGTATAACGAAAGTCCCGTAGCTTGGGTTGTCCTCAACGTTCAAAGCTTGCAGGCTACTAACCGTTATTGTAAGTGTATCGAGTAATTTTCTTAAACCCTTTACATCGGACGACTTATGAACCGGATCTAATGACCGTAATTTTTGTCTGTGAGCTTGTACGAGTAAATCAACTCTCCCGAACCGATCAGTTAGTTTTTCTATTGCTTCGCCGTACGTCATATTTAGGCTTGACACACTCGCTAATGCTGTCCCTCCAAGATAACTTTTTAAATAGACTAACTTGTCTTCAGGGTCCATGTCTTTCTTGTGAATCGTTACTTCATATTGTGTCCAGAATTCTTGCCACTTGTTTATTTCACCGTAGTATTTTTCGATATTTATTCTGGGCAATTTCACGGTTGCTGCAATTCTGGGCTGCTGTGCTTGATAATGAACTGTCGGAATGTTCTGTGTAATCGCACTGTTGCCGCTCCCAGTCTCGTTAGTGTTGCTGATTGTTGGCGTCACGATAGTGTTCTGTGAATCGATTCTCGAAGAAGAGCTAGAAGCGTTTCTATTGTTCTCGGCTATCGCTTCTGCACAAATCGCTTGATAGTCTAAAACTTTGTCTTCTATTTTTTCACATTCTTCCGTGTCTTGATCATACGCGGTCTCATCAGTTATTTCGTTATGGATGAACACCATGACGTGACTCTGGTTGTTTACTAATTGAAAAATCTAAAGGGTTGATCGCGGGTTTAATTTAGGTTTAAAATAACGAAGATTTAAAACATGAAAAACCAAATTTTATTGAAGGTTAAAAAAATCGCTCCTATCGCTTCAATGTTCAACTAAAGACTACCTTTTTTCTACTATAACCAAGCTTGGAAAGCCCTCTTAGTTCTCCCCCCTGGCGCCAACTTTCTCTTCAAAATACCTGGGAGGTCGTACCCCTTTGTGGGTTGCAAGCAAGCAAATTCGTAGCTCGGGCTCCTTATTGTTGATGCGCCAGAGAGAAAACCCCGAAAACTTTCCATTCTACGAAAGGTACAGGCGCGAGTTATAGTTCTTAAGAGCGAAAATTTACAGAAATATATTAATACAAAACAACCAAAAAAAAAAGAAACATGAATTTAAACTTTGAAGTAATATTGAATATTATTCAATTCTGAATCCTCTACACTCTAAGCATTAGGATATCAAGGATTGCATGATCGCATTTCAATTAATTATAAAATTTATCTGACTATAAAAATAGTGTTGATTGTGTGAATGGCCAATTTTCTTCATTATAATGGAAGAAAATACACACTTGGCAATAGTACCAAAAGTATACATTAACACAGATTTTCATTTCTCATGTGTTTCAGGGCTATGTTTTTCTTCGAATCAGGAACCCAGCGTCACGACTTCGACTTGGAGATTTGGACGGGTCTCGCGACAAGGTTAATAAAGTGGTCTCGCAATTCCCCTCGTGCCAATCAAAAACAAGGTGGTCAAGTTGAAATTTTACCGTCTTTAGTTATAAAGCAATCGATAACTTATCGACCAGCTAAACCCTTTCGCTATGTTATCACTCTCATGAAAATTAAAAACGGTGAAATTTTAACTTGAGCACCTTTTTCTAATTAGCACGAAAGGAATTCTCGAGAACTCGCTTTTCGTTCAAGGGCTGATGACACCTAAGACTAATCACCTTTTTAGACATCGCGCACTCATGGAACGTACGAGGTTGACACCAAACCTTTAGACTATAGTAATATCACTTAAAAAGTTAGAAAACTGTTCCAAAAAGTAACTTCGAATTGGATATACATTAAGCCTTTACTTGAACTTCGAGTTAGATTACATTGCTTTAGAAACTAAATTTAATGTGAACTACATTGTCTTTACAATTGATCTTGTATTTAGTACCTATTAAAGTCTATATTTCTGGGTTGAAATTCGTTTTTTACAGCCTAGTGTAATTAACGTGCTTTAGCCTAATAGGGTAGCATGGCTTAATGGCGCATATCTTTTTCATATCAACTTTAGAATAGAGTTAATCATCACTGTTGATTGCTCGTATTGAACTGTTGCGATTTTTGTCTTTTACTTCATTATTTATAACACTTAAATATAAAACAATTGTAATTTGTAAAATGTTGCATACACAGGAAATATAAGACTCGTAGATGTATTTTTTTGGTTTCCCAAAGTGTTTTATTGAATTTCATTTTCAATTCAAGATAATGCAATCCATACATTAGGTGGTACAACATTGATTGGGTGAAGTATTTGAAGATATAAAATCGAAAATTATTTATATTACATTTCAATTGTTCATGTTTAGATTTTTCTAATTGAGGATTGATACACACAAAATGTTTTTTTCCACAATGACGGTCAATAAGCGCCGGATGAAAGGGGGCGAGGGGGCACTGGCCCCCGGCCGCAAGGCTTGTTGGGGGCGCATTGAGTTCAACTATTCCCCCCTAGCAACATTTGCTGTTCCCTTTTTTTCGGCTTAAGGGGGCGCATACTATTCGGCCCCCGGGTGCAAAATTGCTTAATCCGGCCCTGCGGTCAATTGTAACTGGTTCGCGCAGTTACAATCTTTTAATCATCAATTATTTCACTATCTTTTGGAATAATCTTTTTCGGTTTTCTACGACTGTTCTACGCGCTGCCCTACATCTTTCCACTTTTAACGAAAAAAGATCTGAAACGTAACCACTAAACAATACCATTAGTGTCGTGTACAAGTCACTTAGTTGTATATAGACGGCTGAATCTGTGAATGCATCCTTCATTCCTTGCATTTTAACTGGCCACATCATTTCTTCTTGCCACCAAAGAATACAACCACTTTCGCGCATGGAAATGCTACTATTAGAAAATCAAATTTAAGAAATTTCAGTGGACAAATGGATGGATTATGGATAGAAGAAAGAGGCCAAAAGGAGACACGAGTTCAGCAAAGTGGAAGTAGCATTATGACATTTTGTTATTTGCATCACGGGCCACTAAACTAGTGTAGTGGCCCGAGTTTGCAACCAGGATTTATGAACTTCGAAAGCAAGATAATTTTTCGACCCCAGAGAGCCTATGGATATATTCCCATTGAACAGAAATCCTATTGCTAGAATTCCCATTGAACAGAGAGCCTATGGATATATTCCCATTGAACAGAAATCCTATTCGCTAGAATTCCCAATCGACAGAAATCTCATTAGGGCAAACTTTAGCAACAGGCAAAAATCCCATTAGGGCAAACTTTAGCAACAGGCAAAAATCCCATTAGGGCAAACTTTAGCAACAGGCACAAATCCCATTAGGGCAAACTTTAGCAACAGGCACAAATCCCATTAGGGCAAACTTTAGCAACAGGCACAAATCCCATTAGGGCAAACTTTAGCAACAGGCACAAATCCCATTAGGGCAAACTTTAGCAACAGGCACAAATCCCATTAGGGCAAACTTTAGCAACAGGCACAAATCCCATTAGGGCAAACTTTAGCAACAGGCACAAATCCCATTAGGGCAAACTTTAGCAACAGGCACAAATCCCATTAGGGCAAACTTTAGCAACAGGCACAAATCCCATTAGGACAAACTTCAATAACAGATAGATATCCCATTAAGATGAAACATTCCAATCAACAGAAATTCATCTGGACGAAACATCCCAATGTAAATTAATCCATTTGGACTAAACGGGACTAAACGGGACTAAACGTCCCAAAGGACAGAAACCAGATTTGTTTTATTAGTTTTGAATTGCGATTCGGAAACACCACAGTACCTCCAATTGAAACTCATTCGGCCCCTAGTAATGCGTAAAAATAACAATTACGATTCAACATACATTTGGTGTTGTTAGGTTTGCTAAAGACAAAAAACCACGTTAAATGATGCGTCATTAAATGTTCATTTAAAAAAGTAATTTAGTTAAAATGTTATAATTTATAAATATATTATGTTTGTCAATTTAGTATGAAATCATTCCATTATCATTTGGGCAGTGTTGTGAACTAAAAAAATTTTCAAATCACATTTGCGCAAACCCCATTTACTAATAAGTTGGCACCTTTCCAAAAAATTGGTGTAATAATTAGTTGCCACTTTTAAAAAAAATACTGTCCTTAATACATAGCTACCACTTTTTCCAAAATATTGGCTCTAATAATTAACTTGAGATTGTATTTATGAATTTCTTTTGACCATCTCCCGGCTGACGAATAGCCTAACTTTTAACAATTTTTTCTAAACTAATCGTGTTCTAGTTTTATTTGAATCCTTGTAAAAAATAGCAATTAAATTAACCTTAGTGTTATAATAGGCCTAACGCAATAATAGACCTTAGATAAAAAACCAATGTTAGATAAGGAACGGCTATATAAACTAGGCCCGCAGTGTCGAGGTCACTCTTATCATGTTAGACTAAACTTAAATAAAGTGCTTATGTTTTAAACTACTAGTTGACTGATCTCAATCTACAACATGGTGATAGAGGTGGGATATGACCACACCCTAGCCTGACTACTTGTAAATCGCAACATTCCACAACAAGCACCAATTAAAGCCCTAGCATGACTTCATTTAAGAGTCCCGCCCAGTTCGTACCAGGTGTCAACCCAGCAGCAAGCTGGCGTGAATACAAGGAAGGCTACGAAATCTATGCCATCGCAGCGAAATTAGCCGAGGAGGACATCGCAACACAACGAGCCACATTCTTGCACATCCTAGGACCGGCAGGACGTCGGATTTACAATACTTTGCCTATCATCGAAATAAACGACGCAAGGACAGTAGCGGTAATATTAGCAGCTTTCGATACCTACTATAAACCCTACAAGAACCTTCTCTATCTTCGTTACGTATTCTTTACCACGGTACAACGCGAATCTCAAACATTTGACGACTTCTTCACGGAGTTAAAGACCAAAGCCCAAGACTGCGAGTTGACACCACTCACAGACTCTCTCATTACAACACTCATCGTAGTCGGAATTCGAAATGACACTTTACGAAAGGAGCTCCTCTCCAAGGCAAATCTAACATTGAATGTTGCTGTAGCGGCCTGTCAAGCAGAAGAAACTTCCTCTCTTCACGCAGTAGCCATGAACTCGTCAACACCTCGAACCACATTTCACTCGGAAACGCCGGGCATTGACGCGCTGAAGAGACAAAAATTCCTTAAACAACGGAGTCACGACCATGAAAGAGCTTCCAGACCACGCAGTTACCACTACCAAACCCAACACGGGAGTTCCACGCAGACTCACAACTTCCAGCGGCAAAGGTCACCTCGACATGCCCATTCGCATCGAAATTCCAACCACCCACAAACAGAGTGCCCGAACTGTGGTACGTTTCACGACACACGACCATGCCCTGCCCGTAATGCCAGATGCCTGGGATGCCACGCACGAGGACACTGGAAGATCAAGTGTCGCAGCACTAACGCTCTTGCCGAAACAAGATATGACCACACACAGCGCTACGTAGCAGACACTCCGGACTACGACGCAGAAACCTACCCTATATACGATGATTCGCAAGCTCCAAGTCAAGAATACCTCAACTACAGCTTAACACTCCAGGCAATAACGCTAGAAAATCCGGTCACCACCTGTCAATTAACAGAAACCACGTTGCAACAGTCCCTTCACCGAGAAGACGAAATCTACGACCAGATATATATCTTTGATCGACCCATGACCTTCAAGATAGACACGGGTTCCCAGGTGAACATTATAACCAACAAAATGTACGAAGCCCTGCCGATAAAAGTACCACTACGGAGTCCATCGCACGTCATCACTGCTTATTCCGGTCACACCGTCCCGATCGCCGGTATAATAGACGCACCATGTACATCTTATAAATCATGCATTACGCACCCATTCTACGTCACCACGGAGGAAAGAACCACAATAATGGGAGCGGCGGCAGCATTTCAACTAGTCCTAATCGAGCACCACCGGAACCACCTTGGACCACCACCACAAGTAATAAACGCTTTAGACACATCGCAAGGGCAATCCAGCAGCGATCGAGAGCCAGCCATCACGCCAGAAGACATCATTCAACAATATCACACGGTATTCGGTAACATAGGAAAAATCCCAGGGAAGCACACCATACAACTAAAGCCAAACGCAACACCTTCAGCTGCGACAGCCCACCGAATTCCTTTCGCCCTTCTAAAACCAGTCAAGGCGGAACTGGATCGAATGCTACAACACGGGGTGATAGTTCCTGTCACGGAGGCAAGCGACTGGGTTCACCCAATGGTGGTTGTTCCCAAAACTGAAGCACCTGAAAATGCACAAGATGTACGAATCTGCATAGACCCACGGCGACTAAACAAGGTCATCAAACGTAATCCGTTTCCCATTCCTACAACGCAGGAAATATTCGCCGAGCTAAGTGGCGCCAAAGTATTCACGGTATTAGACGTTCAAAGTGCATTCTGGCAAATTCAACTCGATGAATATAGCTCAAAGCTTTGCACCTTTGCTACACCGGAAGGTCAATTTCGTTTTAAACGGCTACCGATGGGAATCTCGACTGGATCGGAGATCTGTCAAGCAGTAATGCGTCGCATCTACCCAAAAGCTGAATTTCCGGAAGTTCACATATCGACGGATGACTTCCTTATTGCAACTCCGGATATGGCCACCCACACAGACTCTTTGATACGGATCCTAGACCGAGCCTTGATATCAGGGCTGTCCTTCAGTCGCAAGAAGTTACAACTGGCTGTTTCCAGAACACAATATGTTGGCCACATACTAAGTCCCGACGGAGTCACAGTAGATCCCCACAAAGTGCGGGCCATCACATCTCTACCACCGCCACCAAACAAAGCCGCTCTACAAAGCTTCTTAGGAATGGTGAATTACATCATCAAGTTTATACCCAACGCCAACGAAGACACGGCCCCGCTGAGAGCACTACTGAAGAAGGAAGCTGTATTCAAATGGGAACCAACGCACCAAGTTCATTACGATCGCCTGAAGGACCTAGCATCAACAGCTCCAGTACTTGCGTTCTTTAACCCAGAGAAACAGATCACACTCTCAGTCGATGCAAGCCAGCACGGGGTAGGTGCGGTCCTTTTACAGGACGGACACCCAATTGAATACGCGTCCACGTCGTTCACACCCACGCAAACCAGATATGCACAAATAGAGAAGGAAATGCTGGCCATAGTGTATGCCTGTGAACACTTTCATCACTACGTAACAGGAGCCCGAATAACAGTACAAACAGATCACAACCCATTAATCGGACTGGTACAGAAGCCTCTACACATCATATCGCCACGATTGCAAAGATTATTGATGCGCCTATTTCGGTACCAGATCAACTTAACCTACGTACCTGGAAAACAGCTACTGATAGCCGACATGCTCTCAAGGGCACCCCAGAAAGACACAAAGATAAACACCGATAACCTAGAAGGACTTCATACCGCTGTGCACGCTATCACCGCGCTTCCGGAACACATCCAAGCCCGGTACCAACAGGCATCACGTAACGATCCTACGATACAATCGGTTATGGAGTTTGCGCATCGAGGCTGGCCTAAACAACACAAGTCTCTTCCATCCGAACTGAAGTCCTTCTGGCAATACCAGGATGAGCTAAGCGTAGACAACGGTCTAGTCTTTCGTGGTACACGTCTGGTCATACCCAAGGCAATGCAGAAGGAAATAATGGGAAAGCTACACGCAACACATCAAGGGATCAATTCCTGCATAGCGAAAGCGAGACTCAACGTATTCTGGCCCAACATCACGCAAGACCTAACCAACTTCATCCGCACCTGTCCAACCTGCGCAAAACGCGAGCGAGCAAACCCACCAATGATAATGGAACCACATCCATTACCAAAGTTGCCTTGGGAGACGGCAGGAACGGATCTTTTCAAAATTGGCTCTCGAAACTACATCATACTAGTGGACTACTTTTCACAGTTCATCGAGGCTAAGGAGCTAATAAATACCACCACCCAATCCGTAATAGAATTCTTAAAACCACACTTTGCCAGACACGGCCCACCGCAACGCTTAATTTCCGACAACGGACCACCCTTCAACGCAGCTACGTTCCGAAACTTCATGGACGATTGGGGCGTGAAACACGTCACTTCTTCCCCGTACTATCCTCAATCAAACGGACTCACTGAAAGGAGCATCCAAACCCTGAAAAACTCCATAATCAAAGCCAAGGAGTCCGGGAAAGACTTATCAGACGTACTTCTAGAATATCGTACGACTCCAAAAAGCAATCGACCATCTCCCGCAGAGCTCACCATGGGCCGCAAAATAAGAACGCCACTCACAGTGACCAACAAAGTACTGGAACCAAACTATCCACTACGAAACGAAAGGGCAGCTATCGCCAAACAACAAGAAGACATGGTCACACGATTTAACAAAAAACAAGCATCAACATCAAAACAATTAAAACCGTTCTTACCAGGACAGGCCATCTACTACCAAGCGGGTCAACGGAATTGGATCCCTGCGAGAGTCCTAAACACAGGCCCCGAACCAAGGTCATATCAAATAAAGACAGAAAGGGGTCAAACATTCAGACGTACAAGAGTCCATCTTCGAGAGGATCATAGACAAATCCCTTCATGCTTAAATCAAGCCATTCCGGAACTCCATAGACAAGCAGAGGATACGGATAGCACTCCAAGAGCCATCTCAAAAATAGGGCCCCTAACAGGACGTCAATCGAGGACCAAGTCAATTTCGAGCAACGAAAATCGAGCAACTACATCCCCAAACAGCCAAATACCCGAGGTTCCAAGACCAGCAACGACATTCCAAAAATCCCCTGGATTACCACCTGCGTTCACCAGCCAAATGCGAGAAGCGCCAGGGATAGCAACGACACAACGAAAGGCCACTCTCCAGGAATTGCCTGAGCTACCACCTGCATTCAGACCCAGACGGTCGCCCGAACATCCGGAAGCGGCCATGGCAGTTCAGGAAGCAAACACGAAAAGGAGTGGACCCACAACAAGAAGTGGCAGACCGCTTATACCACCTAAACGATATAGGCCAGAAGATTACAACACCGACTCCAAACAAGTTAAAAAATTCTTATTAACATAATCGCGCTACTATACTATAATATTATAACTACAAAGGCTTAACGTTAAAAAAAAAATAATAATAATAATAATTTACGTACTACAGTTATTATATTGTAAACTAATTGTTAAGGAAAAGAAAGATGTTATAATAGGCCTAACGCAATAATAGACCTTAGATAAAAAACCAATGTTAGATAAGGAACGGCTATATAAACTAGGCCCGCAGTGTCGAGGTCACTCTTATCATGTTAGACTAAACTTAAATAAAGTGCTTATGTTTTAAACTACTAGTTGACTGATCTCAATCTACAACACTTAGGACAAGAGAGTTTGGGTTAGGTTTGCTAGATAAAAGAAATATCGTCAATGCAGACCTATCTACTGATAGGTTTTTACGTTTTCGAAATATTAATCGTAATAATTAGTTGCCTCGGTTTCCAAAACAGCCTAAATAATTCGTTGACACGTTTAACAAAAACTTAAGCCCAAAAATATTGCCTCGAATAACTGGTTGCCACATTAACCGTTTCCTGATTATTGGCAATAATAATTAGTTGACACCTTTTCCAAAATCTATGCCCCAATAATATTACTTTGACCTTGTTAATTTGCCCTTGCCCCTTCAAAGTGAGCCTCCTTGGGATACATTGAACTTTGTTTTAAAGTTTTGGCTTCGTGCTAGTTTTGCTCTTCGATTCAATTGTAATTTAATTACTATTCATTGGGAAAAGCCATTTTTGTATTTTTTTCATTGAGACACATTGGTTTTTTCATTTCGGTCGAATGGGATTTCTACTCTTTTGGATTCTATCCAAAGAGACACGAGCAAACTGTGGGAAAGGAAACGTGTTTCCTAGAGCTCGGCATTTTCTATAAATTATCCACAAATTAGTGGAAAACCGAAAAGTTGTGGATATAATACGATTTAACACGTAAGTTCTGCGGATAATTTTCGAGTATGGATAAAGATAAAATGACTTGGATAGATAATGCCGAGCTCTTTTTCTGTCCAAGTAGCTTAGAAATTATAATTGCACTCGGTTGAAGGATTCTTTACAAGTAAAATATTTCCTGAAGCCGATAGCTATTCTAATGGAAGCTATTGGCTCTCCAACAGCACGAATTAAAGATTCCGGGAAACCCTTTTGATAAAGTAAACGAGTCATTCTTAACTTCGGATAAACAGTCGTAATAATCTTATTCTTAATATCCGAGAGATCTGTTTGTCTTGGCGGTCGAACATCACTAACTCTCCGGAATAAGACGCCGTAAGGATAAGATGGCTGCTCGTAATGGTTACCATCAGTAATGTTTTCGACAAAAAAACTCATGTTATTTTAAGGAGAAGCTTAGATAACATAACATTTTACCTTGCTAGAAGGGTCTTTTTCTAAATATAAAAGGAAAAATATTAAAATAAATAAATGATCTCTTGTTACATTATAATTATCACTTAATTACACTTAGAAACGTGAACTACAACGTCGCTATTCGTTGCTGAGAGAAGTAAGGTGTAAGAGGTTTGGTTTAGCAGACGCCACTAAACCAATGGCGGTGCAGTTTGCTAGTTTTTAAGACTAATTAAATGCTAATTATTTTGTAATAAGAGACCATTTATTTTATTATATATTTTCCCTCTTATATTTAGAAAAATTCCGCTCTTGCGAGGTAAAATGTTATGTTACCCGAACTTTTTCTTTTAATATTGCTTACCATTCCTTGGATAAAATTGTATAAACCATGATGTTCGGGTATAAAAAATTTCATCGAACCACTTTTGAAAATATCTGAGAGTTCATCTAGTGAATCGATGTTGCCATTGATAGAAATTCCTGCCGATGCTGTGAGCGCGTCACCATAGTGAATAGTTATTAAAGTACAAAATGATAGCCAAGATGAGATAATCAGAGCAGATGACGTCTGGGAACAATTCACATCGACACCTGTTAAACAAATGCCACAATTTTAGAGTTAGAATATACTGATTAGACAATATAACTCTTTAATAAAGCGCGTGGTGCCGTTACACAAAATTCGCAAAATTTCAATGACTGTGAATCAGGTCTCGAAAAAACCGGGGTTTTATTAAAAAAAAAGTCAGCCCACCGGGTTTTATTGCGTTTTGTTTCTTTATCTTAAAGGGAGGGTGAAGTGGAAAATCAAGTGATTTTTTATCGATTCTTCTACTAATTATGAGAAAATTCTGCATAGTGTAACATCCAGGAAATATCTCTGAATGATTTTAAAATTCAAATTAAGTTCAGATTTTATGGATAATTTAAAATAAGGACCTCTGACCACTCGCGTAACGCCCTGCCTTCCTGTTAACAAAATTGCACGCTGAATATCTCGCACTGATATCAAATCGCGAGCAACTTATATCAAATCTCGCGTTAAATTTCATTCGGCATGGAGCGTGCCACGCGAATTTCATTAACAAGAAGGCAAGGCGTTATGAGATTGGTCGGAGGCCCTTATTTCAAATTATCCATAAAATTTGAACCTCCTTTGAATTTTGTAATCATTCGTAGCAGGAATGTATGGAAGGGCTGGAATGGCTAAGGGGGCTCTCGTTGTACCCTTGATGGTGGAAACATAAGGCTAGTCCTTTTTGTTTTCTAGAAGTGTAGCTCCTCCCCCTACGTCTGTTTAGCTGTCCACCGAAGGCGAAAAATGTCATGACTCGTTAAAAAAGGCAGGGCAGAAGTGACCTTTTAAATTTTTTAAAGTTAAATGCGCTGATTCGCCGCCGTTTGCGTTCATATTCGATTCTCTCAGCCTAGGTAGAGGACCTAGGGTAGAGGGTGGAGAATTATAGAAAACAAGTTTTTTGGCAGCCAATGAATGGATGAAAATAATTTAAGTGGTAAATACGATTTTTACGTCAGGCTATGACGTCACTAGCGTAAATTAAGCCACGCCAGTTGTTTCCAAGATCATTTCACGCTGATTAGGATTTTACCTTAGACATTCCAATTCCTCCATACATTCCTGTTCGTAGATATTTCCTGGATGTTTCACTATGCAGAATGGCCTTATAGTGTGTAGTAGAACTGATTAAAAATCACTTCATTGTCCACTTCACCCTCCCTTTAAGCAGTTACGTGCATTGTAGAAATTTTCATTCAAATGTCATTGCTTAGTAAATGAAAATCTCAAAATTATTCATAAAACATATATAAATATTATTACATAATACTTTTGAAGTTGAAACAACAAATAACTATTATTTTTTAAATATCTTAAACTATCTTTTAATTGAAATTTCTCTGGCATTCAAATTCATCAAATTTGAAGATTTTAGAGAGGGTTTTTTTAAGTGGCTTTTTTATGGTGGGTAAAACCTAATAAAACCGAGGGTTTCTTTGTACTGGGTATTTTTAATTTTAAATACTCTGAAAGGCGGAGAAATCTCCAAATCGAAAGAGCTCAAAATGTTTCCGAGCTTTTTCACTGGACTATCAAAAGGAAAACACGACCGATTATTTTTAAATGAAGTTTAATTTAAACGAGTATAGAGAAAGATTCATATAAAAGTAATAAACTCGTCATGTTAGTTAAGACCCACTATTGTTGAAAGGTCAAAAATAGCTCTACTTCGCAATAAGCTTGAATTTCTTCAGGGACGAATGCTTGGACTTGCTTTGTCTTAATCCAGTTGCAAAAAACGACATAAAGATAATGTTGTGCCGAAAAACGAGAAGGACTGCATAAATGAACAATATAATCGCAACCAGAAAAATCCATACCTGAGTAAACGTGTTATGCAGATAATGTAGATGGGTCTAAGTTAAGTCTAGTTAAAGCATTAGGACTGTTCACGAGCCGAGCTGAGCGAGCTTTCTAAAAGCTCGGCTCGGCTCGGCTCGAAAAAGATCGAGCAGAACCGAGCTGGCTCGGTTGACAAATATGTTTAACAAAAATTACCACTACTAACGTAAGACTTGAAAACGACTAAAAATGCTATCCCATGTTTAGGAATGTAGTGGCTCAGTAAAACCCACTCGGTAAAATGTGTCGAAATCGTTATAGGCTAAAGGCCAGAGAAAGCCAATTTTCCCACGCTTTATTACATGTAAAAATACAACGGAACGCTATTTGTGGAGAGAAGAAAGGCTAAAAGAAAAGCACTATTTCAGTGACTAAGCTCGCGAGTCGTAGTGGCTCGATCACTAACGGCTCGGCTCGACCTTAAAAAAGCTAGCCCGTTAATAAAATCGAGCCGCCAAAGTGTCGAGCTCGTGACCAGTCCTACTCCTCTATCTATTCATTATCCACAGAGTTAAGATCATAATACAATTTAACGTCTGGTTAATTTTCCATTGTGAGTAAAGATAAAGAATGTGGCTAATAGATAGGAAATGTCGAATTCCATCAGGAGTTCATAATAACCCCCTTCGGGGGGAAGTATGAAACTGGCCATAGAGCTAATGGTAAAAATCGCGAACAACAACATCCGTTGTCTGTCGTTGCGCATAGAAAGGATTAGCCTGTTTATGGACATACAACCTTACAGTATATCGTAGTGGTATCTATGCTCCTTGGTTTTCGTTCCAAAACTTCCGTTGGCTGGGATCTCCGTCGAAAAGAAAAATGGCGATATGGTGGACGTAGAAACACGTTGCAATTCTTATATTAAGGATACTGGGAATAAATTTGTCCAAACCGTTTTAATTTAACCACGGAATTCTCACTCACCCATATCACAAAAAAACATTATTGACGATCGTTTAAATGTTTTGTTGAAAACTAGAAACCCCGACTAAAAGCCAACTTCTTAGCCAAGGCTTAATTTACATCGTTCCGACAGAAGTAGACGTGAGCCATTTTCACTCCCAAAATCACAAGATAAAAATAGTGCTAAACCAGAAGTGTGTAAGATAATGCGCGTGGGCCCTAAAAAATGGGTTAGCCATTTCTTTGGGAGTTAAGCGGTGTATGAATGCGCTGAGCTTTACGGCGAAACTTGGTTGTTACGGGCTTTTTTACCAGTTTCGTACTTCGGGTTATTATGAACTCCTGATTCCATGAATAGTATTACGAGCTTTATTCACATTATTCTGAAAAGGAGATAGAAACAAGTTGGGAAAACCAAAATATTACCTCTCCGTGTCAAGAAGATTATATAAACTTAAGTATCCAATGAAAACGTTATTATGTTTCTGAGTTGGGGTTTCCCATTTTTGTTGTTGTTTTGAAAAATATATCGCAATGCACGGGCCTTGATAGATATAGGAGGCAATGAATGAAATATATCACAATGCACGGGCCTTGATAGATATAGGAGGCAATGAATGAAATATATCACAATGCACGGGCCTTGATAGATATAGGAGGCAATGAAGGAAATATATCGCATGCACGGGCCTTGGTAGATATAGGAGGCAATCATAATCTCTCTCTTTGCACGAGAGGTTTATCTTTAATATTTAAATAAATTTTAATTATTTTAATCTTCAATAATTAACATTAATAGTTAAATCGTTTAAAATAAAGTTATACCTATTATCTTCTCAAACTTTGCTACCCCTCTTGCCCGCTTTTTTCAAATTTGGGGTATATATACGATTCGTTTCCATTATAATAGTAAGGAAAAAGCGCAATTGCGAAAACCTTTGGTGGCGATCCCACCTTAGGGAGGCTAGACGTTTCTCGTAACCCTAGCTGATCGCCGCGTATATCCTAAAACCAAACGATGATAATGGAGTAGAAGCCAATGATAAAGATTGGTGTCTATGTGGAATAGACGGAAGACCAGTGGATGGTGGTGTTAGAAGCCAGTGTAAGTGCAGACTGGTGTCAATGTGGGATTGACAAAGAACAGAAGATGGTGGTGATTAGAAGCCTGTAAGAACGCTTTGGTCCCATTGAACCGAATTCCCATTCGACAGAAGGGGTTTTTTTTAGGGGTCCCATTCGACCGAACGTAGCCAAAGGTGCGGTTTTATTATAGTCCCATTGGACCGAAATTCTATTGAACTGGAAGAAGACATACTGTGTTGTTTTGCATTAAATATAATTTTAATTTCACAACTTATTATTGTTAAAATAAATGTGAGTTGGAAATGTTTTACTGCACTTATTTTAACTACGTTTTAATTACGGCGAACCTCACCTACCCTAGCCTAAACTAACCTAACCTAACCTAACCAAACGTAACCTAACCTAACCTAACCTAACCCAACCCAACCTTGTTTGGAGGTAAAAAGATTATATATATGAGTATTAAAAGCCCGCCTGTTACCACGAACAATTTATTAGCAATAATAGAAATATTTTGGAAAAGATGTCAGATAATTAATTTGAGAATATTTTGGAAAAGGTGGCAGCTAATTAATAGGAAAATCTTTTGGAAAAGGTGGCAGCGAATTAATAGGAGAATATTTTAGAAAAGGTGGTAGCTAATTAAAAGGAGAATATTTTGGAAAATGTGGCAGCTAATTAGTAGGAGAATGTTTTGGAAAAGGTTGCAGCTAATTAATAAGAGAATGTTTTGGAAAAGGTGGTATCTAATTAAAAGGAGAATATTTTGGAAAATGTGGCAGCTAATTAGTAGGAGAATGTTTTGGAAAAGGTGGCAGCTAATTAATAGGAGAATGTTTTGGAAAAGGTGGTAGCTAATTAAAAGGAGAATATTTTGGAAAAGGTGGTAGCTAGTTAAAAGGAGAATATTTTGGAAAATGTGGTAGCTAGTTCAAAGGAGAATATTTTGGAAAATGTGGTAGCTAATTAGTAAGAGAATGTTTTGGAAAAGGTTGCAGCTAATTAATAGGAGAATATTTTGGAAAAGGTGGCAGCTAATTAATAGGAGAATGTTTTGGAAAAGGTGGTAGCTATTTAAAGGGATAATATTTTGGAAAAGGTGGTAGCTAATTAAAAGGAGCATCTTTTGGAAAAGGTGTCAACGAATTATTGGAACCAAACCTAAACTAACCTAAGCTAACCTAAGCTAACCTAAGCTAAGCTAAGCTAAGCTAACCTAAGCTAAGCTAAGCTAACCTAACCTAAGCTAAGCTAAGCTAACCTAACCTAACCCACCCGAAACCAAAATATTAAAATTTTAATTTACAATTTAAAGACATTGATGGAACTACCATTAAGACTGTACTTCATTTTAAGCACAATTTGTTTATTAATTCTATACGTATATCTCTTGCCTTGAAAGGAATGAAAGTGAGCGTTTTAATTAGTATCACGAAGCATTTACTTTTAATATTATTAACATACCTTTCGGAGATTCGAACCAACAACCTAGCGTTTCGCCGTCCAACAACGTATCCACCACACCACCGAATCGCTGACGGCTACACTGTTTCAAGTTATATTCATGTATTTTTTAGGGTCATATTCGGACGAGTGGGATTTCGGTCCATCGGGAATATAGCCATTGGGCTGGAAATCTAAAATCATTGCGGGATATTCGGTCGAATGGGATTTCGGTCCATTGGGAATTCGGTTGAAAGGAACGATACCGTAAGAACAGACTGGTGTCCGTGTGGGATGGACAAAGACCAGAAGATGGTGGTGTGAGAACTCAAGTAGAGGAGCCATTTCCGTGACTGTGAAAGCAGTTCGGAAATGGCGAACACGTTTGCTCCGATACGCAAACTGCGAACGCGGTCACGTGGGTGTAACAACGGACAGACAGACACACACACACACAGACACGGCCGTTACAGAACCTCTCCTGGACTACGTCACACGGAGAGGTAAAAAGACACGTTGCGTTCTGACAAGTTTGTTGACGTCAACAAAGAAGTTGAGGGTGTCAATGAGGTAAGATTCGCTGAAATCTATCACTGTTCTTCTAGAGTTTGTATCCATCAGAGCTGATAGTGCAAAATCGGCTTCCTATAGAAAATTTACTACGTTACTCTAGGTTTTAATTATGTAACCGTTTTGTTATTCATAGTACATTTAATACAGGAAAAGGTTTAAGTCCAGAAATCATTGAAAACCGTGAAGGGTGGTTAATTTCCAAAAGTGAAATTAGAAGTGGGTAAGTTTCAGCTTTATAGACCGCTCCTATTATGCCATACAGCAACCAGCAAAGGGTATGGGCGGCCATATTAGGTAGGCTTGTTTCCTCGCTCTTTGAAGCGCCGAAAGCGATAGTGTGAGTCGACTAACCTCCGCCTGTAGCGAACGTGAGGCGTTGCCTCATGCCGCGAGGGAACTACCCTAATATGGTGGCTTCTCCCTGTACGCAGTGGCGTCGCTAGGCCTTTTTTGGGGGGCTATAGCCCCCAAATTCCAAACTTTGCCCCCCAAAATAATCCGTAAACCCTACCAAAAAATTACTGTTAGCAACCTAAAATTCTGTAGCAATATATAAAAAATTATAATGATAGATTCGTTAAGTTTCATCTCTGCAGAGATGAATTTCAATATCAAACAGTACAATTTTGAACAAAAGAGCAGATGGAGACAAGTAAAATGTTACATGTTCTTTCGAAGGGAGTGCCAATAGTGTGGACTAAAAGCTGACCAAAACTAAAAGTAAACTAACGACGAGTGAAAATCCTTCATAATCGGTTCCGCAGCTTTTAAAAAAGGTTGTATATCTTTAAAATACGAATAATTTCACGTTGACACAAATTTACCGATAGTTTTAAATTTAAGGTCTACACATTTTCCAATGAACCCATTATGCAATTTTTTTATTAAGTTCTTATAATAACTAGTTTGCCCAGATTTAGCCCCCCCCCAAATTTCAAACCCTAGCGACGCTACTGCCTGTACGTTCTAATTGGTAAATTCATTGACTTGCTTTTCATTTCGGATGAACTTACTTTATTGTGGAGACGACCCACAATTCCAGTCCATGAATTATTAGATACTCGAGTGCCGTATTTTCCTTGTCCTGACTGATGAAGATTGTATCTAGAAACCAAAATATATTTAAATTTTTAGAATTTATTTACTGAATTAATTTTTGCAATATTCATACAGTGTGGAAGAGATCAGAGTAACACCTACCTTTGTGGAAAACCCCCAAAACCCCTGACGGACTACTTCACTGCAGTACATTTTCGAACTCGTATACAGGGTGTGACATGTGTCATTGTATGCAAATGAGAACGTGCAACAAGTATCATAGTGAATATCGTTTAATGATACGCACTTTGAAACGTTAAAGACCTACGATTAAGCTTAGGAACTAAGGCATCACACTACAAATTAATGGGCTGTTTGGTAAACCCATCAGCGTAAATGTTCGATGTGCCTACCGTCGTGGTGTAGGCACTCTTCAAGACGATTGTCCATGCCTTGTATTACGTTTTCTAGCATTTGAGGAGTGATTCGTTCAATTGCGCTTCGAATTCTGGCCTTCAAGTCGTCTACATATAAAGGTTCGGTTGCATACACCTCCCCCTTAACATATCCCCATAAGAAGAAATCAAGTGGGGTTAGGTCAGGGGATCTTGCTGGCCACGGAATTGGTCCACCTCTACCGATTCAACGGTTTGGAAAGTGCTCAGTTAGCCATTGGCGAACATTGACCACCCAATGTGGTGGCGCACCATCCTACTGGAACCACAGATCCCGCATCACTGCTAATGATAATGCGTCTATCGC